>JAJQOW010000202.1:0-125000 GCA_037975125.1 Latrodectus hesperus
ATCATCTGCATAGAAGGTAATGAGACAGTGTATGTCGTCATTTAGTGTGTATTATTGCGTTACGTTTTGGTTGCGTGATTTTATTCACTAATAAGTCCAATTATCTTTAATATTTTATTTTAACAATCTAATATGAACTATTTAACAAAAACAATTTAATAACTAACAATTTTTATAATTAATTTCCATAAAATGAATTCCACACCATAATACACTGGTGCCAATACGGTCTTCATACAACCGTATCCAAATAGCAACTGAGCTAAATTCCCCATCGGATAGGGAAGATACACTTCTAATTCCCTTTTAGGGATTTACTGTGGCTGAGTTGCCACAGTATGTCGCCTGAGAAGTTATAAGTATAGTAAAAATAGAGGATCGGGACTAAAATACTGTCAGGAAAAACTTTGGCACGTATGTTTCTAGTGGTGAAAAGGCAATCATTAAGTTTTATGTGAAATTTTCTAGGTAGCAATATATAATTTTTATGAGATTAAATGGAATTCCAATTTGATTTAGCTTGAAAATAAGACACTGATTCCATCCCTATCAAAGGATTTGACAACTTCAATCACAGAAACTTCTTTTAATCTGAAGCTTTTTCCAATAAATTCTTAAAAGTCGATTATATAATACTTTGGTTTTAGAGAGATCCTGTCTAAAGCCGAATTCTTCAACAAGAAGAAGAGTGGGGAGATTGTTTATGTCTATTATAAACAATTCTTTCAAAAATGTGTTTGGAGAAACTAAGAAAAAACACTTATTGGTCTGTGATTTTCTGGATTGGTTGGATCTTTCCTGGGTTTAGGAAATAGATTGTTTTCAAAAATCTGGAAGACAATTCTGATTTTGACAAGTATTGAAAATGTCGACCAATTTATTTAAATAATTAACCGAAAGTTTTGTGATCATAGAATTTGATATTCTATCTGGACCTGGAGCTTTACGTTTCTTCAGTTTGGAGATAGTTCTTCAGTGCTATTATTATTTATAGGATTTGTGGAGCAGTTTTGTAAGATGGTATTATTTTCTAAAATGATTTCTAAAGTGAAGTTAGTATCTGTAGGGTAAGCATCATTTTGAAACTGTTCTTCCATAATATCTCTGAATATTTCCTCTTTTTTATTGACAGAGAATAATTATCCATGTTGAGAAAGAATAGCTTTGTTGGCGTTATGATTTTTTTAAAAAATTTTACTCATTGTCCAGATATAATTATCCGAAGTCTTTAAGGAGTTAATTTTTATCTTCCTATGTTATTTCCTGAATTCTTGACGTGTATATTTGATTTCTCTATTAAAATGCATTCATTTGGTCTTTACATTCAGGACTGAGTGGCCTTTGATAAGTTTTACGAACTTAATTTCTAAACTTGATAACATTTTTGATTTTAGAAGTCAGTTACAGGTAATTATTAAAAAGTTGGTTAAAAAGCTGGAGTAATAAGCAGTGATAAAATCATTAGTAATTTGAAATGTCTGATTATTAATGTCATTAGTACTGTTAAACTGCCGGTAACTATTGTTAACAACAAAAAGTAAATTATGGTAAAGATTCCAATCAGTTTTGGAGATTTCACGTTAAATGTCTGTTGGTTTGAATCTCGCAACAGCTTTGACTTGGACATGATCTGAACTAAAAACTTGAAGAACGCCAACTGCAAGATTGACACAATAGTTAATGATAAAAAATCTAGAATATATTAGGTCTGTCCGTAAAATTCGGGTAATAAGTAGGAGAAGTAGATGCATGAATATATAAATTATTAATGAGATTGTTGAGCACTTGACCATTAATATTATTTGATCCGTATGCCAAAAAAATTTTTTGCACTTAAATCACTAGCAGTAATAGTTGGATAATTATCCTGAAATAGTTGCCGAATTTCATTTGTAGGAAGTTTTTGGGGAGAATTATTATATACATGAAAATTTTTTTAAATTAATATTTTGAAGACTTAATATAATAGATACGATTTCTGTACAGTGAACAACAATGTAATTTAGCAGATAGCAATTTTATAGTAAAAATTGCAACTCCACCCCTCAGATCTTACAGTCTGTTGCTTTTAAAAATTTTATAATTTGGAATATTAATATTTTTGTTTCCTGTAAGATTTGTTTCTGTTATGAAATAGGTGTTAATGTTGTTTTCTGTAAGAAAGTTATTACATTCGCACATTTTATTAACAATGCCATTTGCGTTCCATTTATGAAGAGATTATGGGTGAAATTTAAGCTTGTGTTTGATTATTATGGGATGGAGATTTGGTGACTGAGGTGGCTACAAGAGGTAAGCAATCTTCTATCCCATATTTTAGAACATTTATACCAGTTCTAAAATATGGGATTGTTCCGATTGAGCCAGAAATCTTAATTCACGTTATAATTTAAGTTCATCTGGGACATTTTAGGCTTCAGAAAGTTCAATAGTATTTTCGTTTTTAGAAGTTTCTACAAGTGATTTATTTAAAATAATACGATCTTGAAATTTAGTCTCTTTGTTTTTTAAAATTTTCATCGAAGAATGAATTTTTTTTGGACAACCAGAGAAATATGCAGTATGGTTTCCATTAGATTTGACACATTTATGCGGTTCATCTTTAACTTTTAAGCATTTGGAAGTGAGGTAATTTTTTGCCTACACATTTAACACATTTAGGTTCGTGCCTGAAAGCATCTTGAGCGTGGAAGAATTTTTAGCAACGATGGCACTGAAGAGGTACTCGTCTGCCTCTATAATGTTCAACAGTTATTCTCAGAAACATAAGAAATTGTAAATGATGCATATCTTCTGATTTTTCAGTTTCTAGAAGAGGACTAAAAACAGCTTTATCATCTGGAAGAATGTAGGAAAGTAATTTGTAATTTTTCTTTTCAAATAGTTTAGTAGTCTTTCTATGCACTTCACAATGTTGGCATTGTAGGTATATTGACCATAAATTGATCTGGGATAGATAAATTTTAATCTTTTTTTTAGGTGTTTCCAAGAAACTGAAGAATATTTAATAAATATTAAAGGAATTTCAGCTGATTTTTTTATTAAATTGATATACAGCAGTATCATTAATATTTTCATTATTTTCAGCAGTATCAGTATTATTATTTGGAATTTCATTTGAAGTTTCCATAATTTCTACATTATTATTTTCTGAATTAATTTCGTTTTTATTTTTAATTACATTTTTTTGAATCTCTTGTGTTACTTTTCTGAAGCTTTGCTACGTTTTCATTTCATATTCTTAGAATAAACGAGCTTAAACTTTGAAGATACGCCTATCGATTAGCAGTCGGAGAGGTGTTTTCCGCCATTTAAGTTTTAGTATTGAGGCTACCCAAGTCAGATTTTTGTGATTACTTAAATTTTTAGAAGTAATTCCTCAAGAATTTGCATTGCGTTCCTAAATTTAGATTAGATTATTTTCTCAGATTAGATTTCGCAACATCTGGGTTTCGACCTGTTTCAATACCAGCAATTTGCTGTAATAAATTCATATATTTTGGATAAGCTAATCCATTCACTTTTACTTCGTTTCACTGATTTCTGTAAGGCCTCAGATGCAGTGGAAAATGAAAGTAAAAGGGGGAGGTGCCTATATTTGAACATCATCGCGCCTTTCAGAAAGAGGTGTGCTTCGGACCACAGCCATATGAAATTCAGAAAAATGAATAACCTTTTGGTTAATATCCTGGATACATTATGCAGCTGTAACATAATTGAGATGAATCTCTATTACAATACAGCCACTTTTACAAATGAAGAGAGAAATCATTACAGCAGCACTTATTAAACAAAAACCTAATTAAATATAAATAATTGTTTATAATATATACTGGTAGTAAGCAATATACTATATAGAATATACATAAAAAAGCAATATACAAAAAATATTTTAAAAAAATCGATTAATATATAGATACTACTTATATAGATACTACTATATTAAATCAGAAACTGAAAATTATACATATTTTTAATTCAAAATATAGAACATTACAATATATATTTTTATATGTAATAGCAACAATATAAATGAAAAGCTTTAACCAATCTAAACCAGAAATCAGCTTTCGAGATTTCAAAACAATAAACTTAGTTAATCATACACGAGATCAAATAATGATAATAATGTAAGATATTTTAAACATTAATAATATATCTTTTCAAATCTTTATCAATGAAAAAAAACATATGCGTTTTAAATATCAAATAAATCAATTAGATACATTGCAAACAACAATCAAACACATCAATAAATCTCACATTACTTTAAATTCAAACCTATTTGTAATAATATACTTTCGTTTTCACATAACGAAATCAAAACCTTCCTAATGTATATTCCTTTGATAAAATCTACTTTATATATCAGTGAAGCATTAAAAAAATATGTATATAATTGCGCTTTCGATTTTACACATTAATCTATAACAACATAGTTATTTTAACATATTCCTACGTGAATTGAAATACATCAACCACATAAAAATTATGAAATATAAATTTACAACAAAATACTTCTCATATAAAAAATATTATGTAAATTCGAATACACGAAATACAGAAATTAGCTGTGTAATATGGAATACCCCTTTTACAAGCTTATAAACAAAAGAAATTGATATAGCATGAAACACCACGTAAATAAGATTGGAACTAAATATTCTATAAATTTATATAACATACCAAACTATTTATTTTCAATAGTAGCCAGAGAAAGATTGATCAAAATGGCCTACCTGTATTCCAACATTTCGGCACGTAATCCATTATAGTGCACACAATTAATTTCCACAGTGGATGCTAATGCAAAGCATTATAAAAGCATCCTAAACCGCTACCACCAAAACATAAGTTTGTTATGAAACAAACTAATGACTCCAAATTTTGAAAACAAACACATTTAATTAACAAAGAAACAAAATGACAAAGGAGTCATATCTGGGTTCGCTAACATCTCTCTCACGCCTGCGTAGCGTACTAAGAGAAAGTATCAATCTTACAAAGAAAAAAAACGCAGCTTCACTTCTGGCACCAACCGTCTCCTTACTCACCCTCCCCACCAGAGGCTCTTCAAATCTCAACTGCTGACAGTAAGACATTACAATACATAAGCCGTTTATGATAGCTTCTCTACTGAAGTACCATGGTGAATAAGAAATAGTATTGATGTTTTATTTTGAATCGTTGGAAGTTATTTAAATGGCTGAAAGCTAAATTAAAAAAATTTGGAAAAAATAGTAGATGCCTAGGTTTAACATTAATATATATAAAAAATTTTATTTTTAAAATTTTTTTAGCTCTGATTTTCATTTTAATATTTGATATACTGGAGTGCATGCGCTACTTTAATTTTTTTTTAATGATTTAAAAAAGATGAGGCCTTTAATTGACAAATTATCAGCCAATAAATATTTTTCTCACATTTAATTCTACTTTTCACACATTGTACAGTGTACTAAGTTTATTTAAATGTCCATTGTGAAGACAGTAGCAATTATTTTTTAAATTTTTATTTCTGGCTAAAATTGCAGTATCACCAGAAAAGTGCTAAGACAATATTCGCAACTATTCCCAGGTATTTTTAATATAGAATAAAGTAATAAAGTAATAATTTTGTGTCTTGTAGCCTGACGCTAAAAATTATCCTAACTTTTGAAAAGGTATTTAAATCTAAGATATCAATCTAACTTATAATTTTCTATTGATATGTTTGAATTAATTTTATGATGTTGCGCGGGAATTTTAGATCAATAATTTATAAAACAATTTAATCAAAATTTTATCAAATGGCTTCAAGAAATCTAAAATTATGATTTTGTGTTTTCTTTATAAGTTTATATCCTTCATGAAGATTTTCTGTAATTCTCAGTAATTGATGGATTTCGAAATAGTAGGGCTTTGAATGAAAACCAAATTGCTCTGATTTTAAATTGTTGCTTACCAAGCAAGATTTTCTAATCCTATCTATATTGATGCTAAAAACTTAATTAACAATGCGGATATGAAGTAAATAACCGTAAAATTATGGAAATAAAGTTCCTGCGATCAATACAATAAACACGAAATTCTGTAAAACATATTTTAACTATGTCGTATGTTAAAAATTTCCCAAACTAAAGTAAAAAATAAATACTCAAAATGATTTGAAACGTATTAGGAAATTTAATCTACCATCAAGCAATACAGTACGTCATATCCGGTAATGAATAATTTTATTGATGTGAAAACCTTTTTGGTAATTTAAAATAAGATAATTAAATTTTGTAACCATGAATAATATATTTGGTTAAAATTTATAAAGAAAGAAAGGAAATTATAATGATAAACTAGAAAATATAAATGAGATTAGGGCATTAAACTTTTTACCCTGGTTAATTTTAAGTTGCTATAAATAATAAGGAATATTCAATTAATTCTGATAATGATAATTACTATATTAAATGGCTTTTTAACATGTCATTGGAGCTGCAATAGATTAAAAAATAAAATATTAGAGCACATATATTTTGATAATGAATAAAAAGCAGATTAAATTCATTTTACTGGAAACGAAATCAAGCACCGGGGAAAAATCTTATAATTATGAATTTGTTTTTATCATACCCCCATAAAAGGAACAATGTTCGGAGCTGCAGCTATCTATATTAAAAACAGTACTCATCATAAAAATATTAAAAAATATTTAAAACTCACCGCTCAGACAAATGTTACTTTAATAGAAGTTCAAATAAAAGATAACTTAAATATTTTAGTAAATTCAATATATGACAGACCAAATGAAGAGGTCCAATTTTCATTTTATTCACTAAATTATTTTTATTAAAATACTCATCAATTAGCTTACGAAACTTAAATGTGGAGTTGTAAACAAATCATTTGTACTTTATAAATATTAGTAACTAATATAGCTTATTTAACGTTTCCTTTTCATAATCTTTCTTTCATATTAAGATTGTGAATTTGTTGAAATCTAGTATTGATCAAAATTTTCACCAGACATTGAAAAGCAAGCGAAAATTAAAGGAAGAATGAAAAGTATAATTTTAGCTTACGATTCTATTTTATGTCACACTGATATATAACACATTTTTCGGCATTGCATTAAAGGAACAAACATTAAAATTACGGGTTTATTTTTATCCTTAATTCAGAATTTCGGATTCATTAGGATTCTCTAGCTCTGCTAGATAATCCCAAGATTAGCAACAACAACAACAAGTAGTACTATAGTGGAATTTTTCAAAGGCAAACTAATTATGGACAGTTCGAGTAAATCCCCGCAAGGGGATGAGCTGATTGGCTACCAACGCGGTAGTTCTGTTGATAATGCTTCAGCCACCACACGACTCTTTGAAGTTGAACAAGAAATCCTAATGGTTTTAGCCAACAGCAAAGCCAGCATCCCCCTCCAGCAAAAGATCCGGAATGGAGTCTCGGAGCTACTTAAGATTGCATTTTCCCAGATCGAGAGGAACGCCCACCTTGAAGGAGAGGTAAAAGCACGTGTCAGCATGGCCAGCAGACACAGGCAAAGACCTTTGCCCAAGTTGTAGCCAGCAAGCCAGAAAGACAGGGGCAGAAAAAGCAAAGAGAGACCAGTCGTTCCAGAAACCGCAGAGAAAAGTCCAGGCAGAGGCAGCAGCATGTAGTCGTCATCTACCCCACCAAGGAGAGCACTTCGGAGGAGACATTCTACCTGTATTTCAATGATTTGTTATCAAACTCAACTTTCTTTTCTCACAAAAATAATAAACTGTATCCTTTTACATTGTATATCTAAATTATATTAATTTTACATTAAATATCTAAATTTTTATAGAATTGAACTCCATTTTCCCAAGATCTACTAATTAAATTCAACAATTACTTTCCTTGTTTATTTAAAATAGGAATTGTACGAGTGAGATTCTCTTTTCTGAAATTTACATATTCAAAATAATTATTTTCAGAATCACACTTTAGTTTCTGTAAAATGTAAACATTTCATCGGTATTTGCAAAATTGGATACCATAACAGTTTTATATTGAGCATATATATTATCAATTACAAATATAAATATTATACTCAAATTAAAAAATAATTTTATTATAGTGGAGTCCATATCTTCTTTAAGATTATCGAATACTCCTTATTGCGATTATTATTCTGTTGTCCCGTCATACTTCCCCGTACACTTTGCTAAGAGTTTGGATCTACATAAAAGCAATAAGGTGGGAATCTGTGTAATTCAGAAGCAGATATCAAGCAGAAGACTCCTATTACTTGACCTGCGATTCCCAGAAGTAAAGGATTCATTGGCCTTTCATGATTATGGCCTTTTTAACGTGCTCCAGTCAGTTTTAAGGAATACGAGGGATTATCAAGTAAAATCGAAAAACAGAACCTATCGTCTCTGCATTCATTGCGATAGTATTCCACTAACACCAAGACACATGTTTGACTGCCGGACATTTAAAGATCTCTGGTTCAGCTCGAGGAATTCCCCCTGCTCATTATCGAAAAGAATCTATGCTCCGAAACATCAAGGAGATAGACAACTGTATTCTGCACACTCATATAAAGTTTTCCCCATGGACACGACACCAACCAATTAATCAAATATTCATTGTACCCAGCTTATACTAAAAAAATGAAATAAAATCATAAAAATAATTTTATTTTTGGTGTTTAATCTTTGAATTTGATCTTTGATGTTTAAATTCTATCAATTATTTTGAGATTTAAACAGCATTGAAATTTAAATGCGTGAATTAAACATTCATACATGGTTATTCCTAGTGGTACAATCAAGGTTTAGTTGAAGTGTCACATGGAGAGGAAGTTGAAAAACATTGGATTATCTTCAATATTTCAATCAAATTCAAAAAGCACTAAACAAATTAAAAACATCTCTAAATATTTTGAAAAAATATTCATTTTTAATGTTTATTAAAGAAGGTATGCTGAGTATCAAATTATCGATCTGATCTTGAGGAATACGAGGGTCACTCTGAAATTTTTGAGATATAACTAGGCTTTTAAAGTTATGCTTACAAAATTTTAGGTGTGTTCAAAGTAGTCCTCCAGCTTCAATGCACTTTTGTTGACGAATTTTCCACAGATTAAATGCCTCAAGCCATTCATTTCTTCGAAGAGATGAAAAAATGCAGTTACAGCCACATCAATCTCTTCTTCTGAATGAAAACGACGTCCACGTAAGTTCTTTTTTAGATGAAAGAATAACCAAAAGTCGCACATAGCTGGATCAGGTGAATACGGCGGATGTTCTATCTCTTTAATTTGTTATTGTTTAAGAAACTTAACTGTTAATCCGGCTGTATGTGAAGATGCATTGTCATGGTGAAGCATTAGTTCCCTAACATTCAATTCTTGTAGAATTTCTGGAAGACATTGAGTGGTATACCAGTTTGCTGTAACTGTCTTCTGTCCTTCCAACTTGATGGCTTTGACCAATCCCGTACTTCCTGGGGCTTGAGCACAGCCACCTGGTGCGTCGGCAGGTGGTGGATAGCCGAATGTCCTGTAGGAATGACAGGATAGCCTTGAATATAGAATCAGAGGCCGCGAACCAGCTCCCGTAAACCCTGGTGTTATGCGATCCGTGCCTAGGGCTAATTGGCACCGCGGTATTGGTGTCTTAACGGAGCCTCTAGTTGCTTGGCGAACTTCTAGAGTGATTTGCCTTGCCCAGTAACTCAGGCAATGCTGGGTGGACTTATATTACCTGAGCTTTTTAATTGTTATCTTGTGACTGAAAAGACACAAGAAGTAACAAACCTTTCTGCATTTGCAGGTGAAGCCTCTAAAGTAGACCTTGCTGAAAAAGACAAGGGAACTCAGAGGCAATCTTGTAAAGGGGCAGCAATGAATCCTTCACTTGAGGTAGAAATTAAGTAAAGGGTAATTAAGAAGGGTAATTAAGAAGGGTAATTAATAAAGGGAAATTAAGAAATTAAGTAAAGAGTAAAGTTTGTAAAGGGGCAGCAATGAATCCTTCACTTGAGGTAGAAATTACCTCTAAACCATCTTCTTCTGGTGAAAGTCGGGAAGCTATTCCTAGCATGACTGACTTTCTGACCAGATGGGACTGTTTCAGCAAGACCTTATCTGCTGGAAATGTCATATACAAGAGGAAACGGCAGAGCATGTCATTTACGAATGTGAGGCTCTTGCCCTCCCTAAATTAACTTCTTTAGGCTTCATTCATACTAGAGAGTTACACCTAGACTCCATTAAAAGGTTATCGGACTTTATTAGTAAAGTGGGTGACCCGAGCAACTGGAACTAGGAAACATTGGGTTTAAAGTTAATGGTACAAAATGCTGATAAAAGCAGAGGTGCCCAATGACATACAAACTCAATTTTAAGAAGAAGAAGAATCCCGTACTTCTGAAGAAAACGGCATACATCATTTTTTCAGTGCGCGTTGTTTTTTCACCTGTGTCGGCGTGGGATCATCTTCAAAGACCCATACTTTGCTTTCTTGACGTGTTGGAACGTCAAAAAACGTTATGTACGTTTCATCACCTGTTACAATTTTAGAAATGATGCGGTGGCCACCATCATTCAGCATATTAAGAGTTTCTTTACTGATTCTGACACGCTCCTCTTTTTGATGCTCAGTTAGATTATGGGGAACCCAACGGCAAACTACTTTTTTCATATGTAATTCATCATGAATGATTTTGTGTATGGCTGCGGATCCAATGTTAATTTCTTTCAGTATCATTTGATAGGCACAGCGATTATCATCCATTAACATTTTTCGTATGGCAGACACATTATCCGGGGTTAATGCCGACGGCGGCCTTCCTGCGTGCTATTCATCTTGAAGAAAATTGCGACCTCTTCTAAGTTCTCTAAACCATCTGAATACAGTAGCACGAGCTGGGGATTCATCAGAAAATGCTAATTGCAACCGTTGAACGCATTCTTTTTGATTGAATCCTGCTTTGAAATCGTAGAAAATCATAGCGTTCTCCATTTTCTCACGTCATCTGTATGTTCTCGCGTTGTTCTCGTTCAACTCCATTTTCTCTTCTGTTTAAAATTTATTCCACGCTAAACAAGTTGAAGTAAGTCAGTAAAAAATCATCTTCTGTGTTAAAATACTTTGTACTTTAAAATTAAACCGTTATTTTTGTTTTGTAAATTCTCGTCTGCGCGTATCTCAAAAATTTCAGAGTAACCCTCGTATTCAGAGTAACCACTCATATCAAGCAATGCTCTCCGAAGTTCCGGTAGACATGTGGGAGGGGGTTGACGGGCTGCAATTCGTCCCACACATGATCTATTGAATTCAAGTCAGGTGAGTAAGCTGACCAGTCCATACGGGTGATATACTCCGATTGAAGACATTCGTCTATAATGTTTGCACGGAGAGGACGAGCGTTGTCATCCATATATAGAAATTCTGCACCCATGGCGCCCCGAAACAAACGTACATGTTGCTCCAGGATGACATCGCGATTGATATGGCCTGTCATGAATACATTCTGAATATGCAGGTTAGTTCTAGAACCCAGAATAATTCCTCCAAAAACGAGCTATCCAGCACCATCGTAACAGTGTCGTTCATTTGTGTTCTCTTGGTAATAACGGGTACCTGGGCCTCTCCATATGAAAGAATCAGATAGAATCAGACCGCGAGAATCAGACTGAAATATAAATCTGGACTCGTCGGAAAACATCACACAAGACCACTGTTGCGGTTTCCACTCTCTACTCCATGCTAACCGCTGCCGACAGTGAATTTCGGTAAATGGAACACATCTGACAGGCCTACGAGTATATAGACAAATGTGCCCTAAGCGTCTGAACACGGTGTGCCTTGAAACTGTCGTATTGGTAGCTGAAGAGAACTAACGAAACAGGTCTGATGTTGCACTCCGTCTGTTTCTTTTGGCAGTAACTGCCAAATAGCGGTCCTCATTCGGCGTTGTAACTCGGGGGCAACCTGTGCTGTAAAGTCTGCTCACATTATCATCATCTTGAAATTATTTTCAAGATATGTGGGATAATTCTACACGTGAAATTTTTATTTTAGAGTTCAATTCCTGTGTGATTCTGAATTATCCTTAATTTATGGACAGGAGTGTACTTACTAAAATATATTTGCAATATATGTATAATATCGATAGCGCACTTATCAAACTCAAAAAGACTGTAAGCTTATAGCGAGCTTTGCTAGAAAACGTAGACATTTTATATCTCTAACACTTTTCATTGCGCGTGTTACTTTACTCACAGTCAGTCATTAATAAATTCCATTATTTAAATTATGATAACCTTATCAATATATATATATATATATATATATATATATATATATATATATATATATATATATATATATATATATTTTAGTGTCTGTTCTGTCGAAAAAAGCACAACTCGAACGAATACAAACATTTATTTAAAATTTAAAAATAAAAATTGATAGTATTGTATATTAAAATAATAAAGTTATAATTAATAGAAATTTGACTATGGCCCTACTCGGCCAACAGAACAAACACCCAAGGAGAGCCAGCTGAACCTCCTCGTTCGCTGGTCAAAGACAATCTCTCTTCCTCCGCCGGAGCGTACTCCTCCTCTCCTCTCCTCTCTCCCAATGACTACAGCGCCATCATGTGAAGAGAATGAGGAGTATCCTAACACTACACCCTTCCCGCAAGTTTTGGGTTTATGTTCCACATAAACACATAACTGAATTAAATATGTTAGGATACAAAAGAATAACACAGATTTAATAATATTTTTGCAAACAATTAAAGAAATATTAAACATAAAATAAATATGAACTTGGAATTAGGAAGTAATTATAGGTGTATAGAAAAAATTATTTGCAAATGAATTACTTAAAATTCACAAGTATGCTGAGAATAATCAATATCAATAATATGTATATAAAAAGATATAAAACAAAATTAAAATAAATCTATCCACTGAATATATAAATTGAAATTAATGTATATAAACAATATACTAGTAACAATAATGTAAATAAACAGTATACCAGTAACATTTATGTAAATATATAATATACCAGTAACATTAATGTAAATAAACAATATACCAAAACAATGTAAACAAACAGTATACAAATACAATTGATGTAAACAAACAATATATCAATACAATTGAAGTAAACAAACAATATATCAAAAATTTGATGTAAACAAACAATATATCAAAAATTTGATGTAAACAAACATTATATCAATACAATTGATGTAAACAAACAATATATCAATAAATTGATGTAAACAAACAATATATCAAAAAATTGATGTAAACAAACAATATACCAATACAATTGATGTAAACAAACAATATACCAAATGCAAAGATACAAATAAAACAAAATATTTTCATCTGGGAGTTTAACTTTATAGGATTTAGGTAGGCAGTGTTCAATTACTTCACCAGGACCTGTACATCTGGCATACAATTTGTTATAAGAGTCCGGAATCAATAAATAAACTTGGTCACCCACCTTAAATTCCTTAGGTACAGTCCGGCGATTGAAGTAGTCGGTGTAGGCTTGTTGCTTTCCAGCAGCTATCAATGAGGCTTGTTCGACGGCATTTTCAAATTTTACCTTCTGATCTTGTAAATAATCAACAATAGATTTACTCATATTTAATGGAATAGAGATTTCACCAAATTCTTCGTCATCTTCACGGGTAATTCCCACAGCATTGACCCTCGGAAAATATTTTCTGATTCCAAAAACAGATGAATGAGCCAAATCCATAACTTTCTGACGGCGACATTTCGGTAAAATTAACTGATTTACAGTTTCACCGCAAACTTTCTCTTTGTGGAATAAAATGCCATCTAAATCAAAATATTTACCCTTGCCACGTGATAAAGAAGATCTCACTTCATCCAAAGAGGCACATTCTTGTTGTTCTTTTTTAAATTGTAATGCTTGGCTCAATTTACAATTTGTTTCGGATTCCAGCCCTTCCACATCATCAGAAATACACGGATTCGTGGCGTCATTTGAACAGAGAGCCTCACCCACATTTCCGGCGTGTGATGATTCAGCAGTCTCATTATGATTTTCAACTTCTTGCGACGCCAAAACAAAGCAGGCGGCAGACTTTTTGTTTTTTTTTGCACTACATTTTCCAATAAATAAAAAACTTTCGTTGGTATTATACATTGCCCTTGGATTTTATTCGTAACAGCTGCAATAATTTCGATGGGTTTCGAGAACATTTTATTATTTTCCGTTTTTAACGCTACTTGAAAACTCATTAATTCAGCTTCTATCTTCTCTCCAAAAGCACTGATTAAAATAACTCTTCCCTTTTCTGTTTTTGATTTTGGAATAAAGGCATTATTTATGACTGGAAGTTGGCATCCCGAGTCTACGAGAGCTTTCACTGGAGTATTATCTACATAAATGTCCACATATTGAAGAGGATTTATTTCAATTTCCGTTCTTTTTTCTTTTAAAAATTGGGAGCGAATTTCTGCTGTTAGAACATCGCTTTTCTTATTATTTGCTTTAAATCTTTTTGGGCATTCTCTCGCAAAATGCGAATCTCCACAAATATAACATTCTTTCACAGTTCTTTTTCCAAAATTTTTAAATTTTTGTTGTCTAACATACGGAGGAATATGTTTTGATTCTGCCGAATAATTTTGTTCTTGTTCGTTAGAATTATATCTCTTGAAATATTCTTTGCGAGGAAATTCTTTCGGTTTTGATTCTGCCGAATATTTCTGTTCTTGTTCGTTATAATTATATCTCTTGAAATATTCTGTTCGAGGAAATTCTTTCGGTTTGACACTAATATTCGTTCTGACATTTTCATAATCATCCAATTTACTTGTTATTTCTTGAGTTTTAAAATTTGACCAAACATCAATAAAATGTTCTTTAATTTCTAAGGGAACTTTGCGTTTTATTTGATCGGTTATTATTAGATCACATAGTTCTTCAAACGTTCGTATTCCAAGTCCATTGATCCATTCTAAGAAATAATTTTTCAGTTCATAAGCAAAATCTCGCCAGTTTATTTCTGGTTTCTTATGATGCTTCGTGAAGAATTGTCTAAATTTTTCTGGGGTCATTTTATACCTTTTGAGAAGTAAACTTTTTATTTTGTCGTAATTCTCGGTAACTTCTTCCTCTTCCTTTGCTATAATTTGTACAACATCATACGGCAATAATCCAATTAAATGCGTAACCCAAAGTTCTTTTTTAATTTCAATTCTCTTAGCTTGTCTTTCGAAGAGGACAAGATATAAACTTATATCATTCGTTTTGGGATCAAACTTCTGTAAAATATTATTTAAGTCTAATTTCGCACTAAAATGAAAATCATTACCAGTATTTTGTAAGTTATCTTCTCTTGTTCGTTCCTTTTCCATTAAACCTAGTTTTTGAAGCTCGAATTCCATTTCTAGTTTTCGTTTTTCCATTTCCTCATTTATTTTTCGTTCTTCAATCAACGAATTTTAGAATTCTTTAATGAAATTTTCGTCGTAGTTTTCGCTTTCTGCTATCAATTTTTTTAGTTCGTAAAGTTTTAGATTCGCAGCATTCTCAATGCCTAATTCCACCGCAATAGTTCGTAAATCTTCTTTCTTTCCTTTTGCGAGAAAAGCCATTTTAATTACTTGTAAAACACAGTCAAATAAACGAATTCACAGTTCCGTTTCAGATTATGTCAGAAACATCAGTTCGTAATAAAGTGCGGCTGCGCCAGTGTAGTGTCTGTTCTGTAGAAGAAATCACAACTCGAACAAATACAAACATTTATTTAAATTTAAAAATAAAAATTCATAGTATTGTATATAAAATTATAATTAATAGAAATTTGATTATGGCGCTACACGGCCAACAGAACAAACACCCAAGGAGAGCCAGCTAAACCTTCTCGTTCGCTGGTCCACGACAATCTCTCTTTCCTCCGCCGGAGTGGACTCCCTCCTCTCCTCTCTCCCAATGACTACAGCGCCATCATGTGAAGAGAATGAGGAGTATCCTAACACAACAAACACACACACACACACACACACACACACACACACACACACACACACACACACACACACACACACACACACACACACACACACACACACACACACACACACACACACACACACACACACACACACACACACACATATATATATATATATATATATATATATATACAGTAAGACCCCGCTGAACGCTGTTTCGGTTTAGCGCTCTTATATTTCAACCCGGGGAATCCACGAAATCGCTCGCAGCATACGGGGATTCCCCGAAATATTATGCAGCGATAGGTTTCAAATACATATCCGAAAGAGTGTACTTCTGTTTCTTGTTTGGTGCGGTATTGTACAGACATATTTTTATTATTGGAAACATTTGTTGACATTATTGTAAGAAGGTATTAATTTACATATTTAATACTATATTAAAGTGTCAAATATTTCGATCTTTAGTTTTTATTATGGGTGATAATGAAAAAGAAAAGAAAGCAACCAGAAAAAGCATTTCACTCAAAACTAAAATGGAAGTGATTAGAAGATTAAATTCTGGTGAACGTCAAACTCTAATTAGTGCTTCATTGAATTTGCCAACTTCAACAATAAGGACCATCATAAAGAATAAAGAAAAAATACTGTCATCGGCAACTACAACTACATCAAGCTCTGCAACTAGAATTACCCGTTCTAGAAATAATAGAGAGGAAATGGATAAACGACTGTCTATATGGATTGACGACGAAATTGACCGCAATATGCCATTAAGCCAGTCTATCATAATGGAAAAAGCTAGAAGAATTTTTAATTACATTCAGGCTGAGACAATTGACACAAGTGAAACTTTTGTTGCTAGTCGAGGATGGTTTAATAGATTTAAACATCGAAATAACCTTCACAACATAAAGATTACAGGAGAAGCAGCAAGTGGTGATACAAAAGTGGCAGCTGAATTTTCAGCGATATTAAAAAAATAATTGAAGAAGGAAACTATCCTCCAGAATTGGTTTATAATGTTGATGAAACAGGCTTGTTTTGGAAAAGAATGCCGAAACGAACATTTCTATCCCGTGAAGAGAAACGGGCACCAGGATTTAAAGCTGCAAAAGATCGCTTAACCCTTCTACTAGGTGTTAACGCAAGCGGAAATTTTAAATTAAAAACATTACTAATTTACCATTCCAAAAACCCAAGAGCGATGAAAGGCATATCTAATTCAACTTTACCTGTAATTTGGAAGTCTGATAAAAAATCATGGATAACTGCGAAGATTTTCCAGGATTGGTTCACTGAACATTTCTGCCCGTCTGTTAAACGTTATTGCGAAATTAAAAAACTTGAACAAAAAGCACTTCTGTTAATTGATAATGCTCCAAGCCACCCAAAAAATTTATCAGACTTAACAACATGCATTCCAGTCGAAGTGGTTTTCTTGCCGCCTAACACAACTGCCTTAATCCAACCAATGGACCAATGCGTTATATCAAATTTTAAGGCTTATTACTTGCGGCGAACCTTTAAGCAAATGTTTGAAAAAACAGACGGAGAAGAGAACCAGTCCATAAGAGAATTTTGGAAAAACTACAACATCGTGGATGCTGTAGAAAACATGGGCCTTTCTTGGAATGAGGTAACAGAAAGATCTTTGAAAGGAGTATGGAAGAATATTTGGCCGGATTTAAGTAAGAGCGATGACGTTGGACACTCTGTCGATGTGGTTGAAATAGTGGAAGAGATTGTGAAATTAACGACGCAAACCGGTTTTGAAGGGGTAAATGTGGAAGATGTCGAAGAAATAATTCAAGAAGCGGTGGCTAGTCTTTCTAATGATGAGCTCAAGGAATTAACTGAACAAGAAGAAAACAAAAATGTTGACAGCAGTGGTTCAGAAAAAGAGCAAAAAGAACTTTCGATGGCATTTGTAAAAAGGAGTTTGTCTACCATAACTGAAATAATGGATCAATTCATTGCAAATGATCCGAATTTTGACAGGAGCTCAAAAGTAAGGTGTGGTGTTAGAGATGCTCTATCCGTTTATGAAGAACTTTTAAGAGAACAACGCAAAAGAAAAGGCAAACAACATTAGATGCTTTTGTCACAAAAAGGCAGAACACTGAAAACGCGGAAGGCTAACTAAATATGACCTTAGAATTTTATTTGTTTTTTTTAAGAATATTCGTTTTGTTATTTATATTTTGTTTTTATTTTCGCAAGAAATAATAATGTGGTATTAATTTGGGCTTTAAGAAATAAATGTTTGGTTTTATTTTTATTAAAAAACATACTTTTTAAATTTAATACCTAACCAATTTCCTAGCCATCTTCCCCTAACCCCAATATTTACATGTAAAGATAGCCTCGCTTAGCGCTGTTTCGCATTACGCTCTACTTTGATGGAACGTATCCCCCGCGTTAAGCGGGGTCTTACTGTATATATATATTGGATTGGCAACTAAGTAATTGCGGATTTCACTCATAGATGGCTTCAGTTGAATTTTTAGGTTTGCAGACGTAGAACAAATGTAAAATACATTTTGTTATTTGATAGTTGGCAATTCAGCTGTCCATCAGAAAAAAAGTTTTTTGATCGGTTGCGTAGTTTTCGTTTGACGTTCGTTGAAAAATGGAAAATCAAAAGAAACATTGTCGTCATATTTTGTTTTTTAATTCTGCAAAGGCAAAAACGCATCGTAAGCTCATAAAAAGTTATGAGCTGTTTATGGTGACGAAGCCTTAAAAGAACGGCAGTGTCGAAATTGGTTTGCCAAATTTTGTTCTGGTGATTTTTCACTCACAGGTGAAAAACGCTCTGGTCGTCCAGTTGAAGTTGATGACGACCTAATCAAAGCAATAATCGATTCGGATCATCAAAATACAACACGTGAGATTGCAGAGAAGCTTCAGGTATCACATACATGCATTGAAAATCACTTAAACACTTTGGCTATGTTCAAAAACTCTATACATGGGTTCCTCACGAACTGAAAGAAACGCATTTAATGCAAAGCATTAACAATTGCGATATTTTAAAGAAACGTAATGAAAATGATCCATTTTTAAAACGATTGATAATTGGCGTTGAAAAATGGGTTCTTTACAATAATATCAAGCGGAAAAGATCGTGGAGCAGGCCAGGTGAACCAACTCAAACATCAAAAGCTGATATTCATCAAAAGAAGGTTTTGTTATCAGTTTGATGGGATTACAAAGGAATTGTCTACTTTGAACTCTTACCACCCAACCGAACGATCAATTCTGATGTCTACATTGAATAACTAACGAAATTAAACAATGCAGTTGAAGAAAAGCGGTCCAAATTGACTAATCGAAAAGGTATTGAATTCCATCATGACAAACCAAGGACACACATCTTTGGTCACTCGGCAAAAGTTATTGGAGCTTTGTTGGGATGTTTTGCCAAACCCACCATATAGACCTGACCTTGCACCATCTGATTACTTTTTGTTTTGATCTTTACAAAACTCTTTGAATGGTAAAAATTTCAATAATAATGATGATGTCAAATCATACCTGATTCAGTTTTTTGCTAATAAAAACCAGAAGTTTTATGAACGTGGGATTATGATGCTGCCTGAAAGATGGCAAAATGTCATTGATCAAAATGGGCAATACATTACAGAATAAAGTTATTTAGTTCCATGAAAAAATTGTCTTTGATTTTCTAAAAAAATCCGCAATTACTTAGTTGCCAACCCAATATATATATTGCCGCATAGAGAAAGCTTTCCAACGAGCTCAGTGGCCGAGTGGTCAAAGCACGCGATCCAAACCCGGAGGTTGCGGGTTCGATACCAGCCATGGCTGTTGTATCCAAAGTATGGATTTTTTGTTTGTTTCTTTAATTATTGTTTCCTTATGTTCTCCAACATTCTAGACCTTTCTTTGTTATGTTAATTAGTTGTTTCTCGAATATTCTATTACTGTATAAAAGCTTATACCCACTAGTCGTGGGCAACTTCTCGACTTTGTAAGGTTACAAGTCGCTACTTTCCTTCAATAAACTTGTTTGTTTAAATCCAACGGTGTGTTCACTTAAATCTTCGTGACAAATTTGGTGGAGGCGCCGGGTACAGATTTCACCATCGTGGATAATTCTGAAAGTATTCGCAGAAGTCTTCGTTTAAGAGGATTGCCCCCGGAATTTGGTCTCTACGTTCCAGAACGAGGGAAGAAGCAGATAATGGCTGAAGATACGAAGCCTGTCGTGGTAACTCCTACCCACCAGCTACTAAGGAGCCCATCAACCTTCCGTGGAGAGCCTGGAGATGACCCCCGGAAATGGCTTACAGAATACGATCGGGTGGCCAAGTTCAACAAATGGGATGAAATGATGTGCCTTGCGAACGTCTATTTTTTCTTAGACGGTACGGCCAAGCAGTGGTACATAAATAATGAAGATGCCTTGGACTCCTGGGACGCATTCAAGAAAGGTTTAAATGAACTTTTTGGTGATCGTCAGAAGTACACAAAGAAGGCCGAAGAGCAACTGAAATATAGGGCTCAAAAGGCAGGAGAGGCTACGCAGTCCTACATTCAAAGTGTATTAGGGCTTTGTCACGAGGTCAACCCTTCGATGTCCGACGACGAAAAAGTGTCGCACTTAATGAAAGGCGTTGCTGAGGATATTTACCAGGTGCTTTTAATGAAAGAAGTTAAGACTGCGGCTGACTTCATCAAGTGGTGCAACTACATTGAAGACATGAAACAGAAAAGAGTTGGTCCAAAAAGATTTCAAAGACTACCAAATGTCGTACCAGTAGCAGCCATGGAGGACGAGCCAGACTTGGTGTCCCTTATCCGCAGAATTGTACAAGAAGAGGTTCATCGAATGGTTAATCGACCCGACGAGTTTCCGGACTCCTATTCCCAGCCGCTACAGACCGTCATCCAAGACGAAGTCGAAAGAGTTTTGGCACCAGTTGTCGCAAAGTCTGCAGGCACCCAACGACGTCCCACTTATGCAGCCGCTGTGACGAGGGAACCTAGTAGCCCTGTCCAGAAATCAGCACCGCAGCCAAGGAAGACTGACGTTTGGAGAACGGCCGACAACAGACCAGTTTGTTTTCACTGTGGACGCCCTGGACACGTCGTACGCTATTGCCGTGAGAGGAAAGCCGTTTTTGACAATTATCGAGCCCGCCGACGGAGCTTCGACGACGCTGACGCTGAAGAAGAGTTGCGCCGACCAAGCCTCGTACGCCGTTCTTCACCTAGTCCTGTTAGAGGCCGATCACCAACCCGTCGTTTCCGATCACCGTCGCCATATCGTCGATCAAGTCGGTCTCCAAGCCGTAGAAACGAGGAAAACTGAGCACAGCGACCTTTCGGGGAGGTGAGGCCGCATGTAATGAAAATCCTCCATCAGCCGCAAAGATGACAGGTAACCACCTCGACGTCATGGTAAATAATCAGCCGATCCGTGCCCTAGTGGATTCGGGAGCTTCATTTTCTGTCATCTCCGATAAGTTTCGTCGATCCTTAAAGAAAGTTATGTTTACTGACGCCAAGAACACTATACTGAAAGTCGCTAATGGCAGTTTTGTTAGGCCAGTGGGAAAATGCGTTTTGCGTGTCGTTATAAATGGACGAGAGCTGCTGTTTGAATTCATCGTTCTACGGCATTGTAGTCACGACGTAATCCTCGGATGGGACTTCTTGGAAGCTTCTCAAGCCGTGATAGACTGTGGCCGGAATGAACTGTTGTTGGAAGATACTGACCTAGAAAACACTGCGCTAGACGCTTGGAAGCTGTATGCCACGAAGGACTACAAGCTTCAGCCACGATCATTGACGAGAATAGCCGTATCAGGACTAGATGTCGGAAGAAACATAAGCGTAATCGTAGACAGCAATAGACATTTGCTGCTTGAAAGAAACCTGGCTGTACCCTCCATGGTATCCTTATACCATAATGGACAAAGTGAAATTTGGGTTGCCAACATGCAGGCCAAAGATCAAGTCATTCCTAAAGGGATGTACATAGGCGAAGCTGAGCTCCTGAATGACGGGCATGTATGCGAGATTGATGATACAACAAAAAGTAAAAGTACACTGCAGGAGCCGACGAATTCCAGTATAGATTATACCATAATGATATCCCCTGAGTTGAGCAGCGAAAGAAAACGCAAATTAGCCGAACTCTTACAAGCCTTTTCTGGAATCTTTACAAAATCTAACAAGTCGTCAGCCGCAAAGACAAATGTGAAACATAGGATCAATACTGGTGATCATGCTCCAATCTACCAAAGGGCTTACCGAGTTTCACCGACTGAAAGACGCATAATTCGGGAAGAGGTTGAGAAAATGCTTGACCAAGGTATTATCCAGCCATCTGAGAGTCCCTGGTCATCCCCCGTCGTACTCGTGAGAAAAAAGATAAAAGCTGGCGTTTTTGCGTAGACTATCGAAAACTGAATAGCATCACGAGGAAGGATGTTTATCCTCTACCCCGCATTGATGACACTCTAGACTGTTTAAAAGGCGCCAAATTCTTTTCTTCCATGGACCTCCGATCTGGTTACTGGCAGATAGAAGTGGATGAAGCGGATCGTGAAAAGACGGCATTTATTACCCCAGAAGGCTTATACGAATTTAAAGTCATGCCGTTTGGACTCTGTAATGCACCGGCGACTTTCGAAAGAATGATGGATAATTTGCTACGCCATCTCAAATGGACTATGTGCCTGTGTTACCTGGACGACATAGTAGTTTTCTCAGAAACTTTTGAAGACCACCTTCTCCGGTTGAAAACAGTTCTGGAATGCATTCAAGAAGCTGGACTCATACTTAACCCCAAGAAGTGCCTTTTTGCTGCCCAAGAAGTGAAAATACTAGGCCATCTCGTATCCAGTAACGGTGTCCGTCCAGATCCTGACAAAGTGAAAGCCGTGAGCAACTTTCCTACTCCACAGAACGTACATGACGTACGAAGCTTTCTTGGACTTTGCTCGTACTTCCGAAGGTTTATTAAGGGCTTTTGCTATCTCGCCGAGCCCTTGCAATTGCTGTTGAAAGGCGATGCGAAATTTCATTGGGGTCCTAAAGAAGTAAAGGCTTTCGAAAACCTGAAGGAGGCGCTTACATCTGATCCAGTATTGGGGATATTCGACGAAAGATGCCTTACAGAAATTCATACCGACGCCAGCGGATATGGTATTGGAGCAGTTCTGGTGCAAATTGAGAATGAAGTCGAAAGAGTCATAGCATACGCCTCTAGAACCCTGACAAAAGCCGAAAGGAATTATTCTACTTCAGAACGAGAATGCCTTGCCGTCGTATGGGCAATTAATAAATTCCGGCCATACCTGTTCGGAAGACATTTTACCGTTGTTACGGATCATCATTCACTCTGCTGGCTTATGAATCTAAAAGATCCCTCAGGCAGGCTGGCGAGGTGGGCTCTTCGCCTCCAGGAACACGATTTTTCGGTAAAATACAAATCTGGGAGGAAGCATAATGATGCCGACGCTCTCTCGAGAAATCCAGTGGATGAAGCGACTGAGACGCAAGACCAATTTTTAGCTGTAACCACGAGTATAGACCTCGCTATCGAACAGAAGAAAGATCCAGACATGGCAAAAATAATCCTTCCGAAGATCGGCCCCTCTACCGAGGAGAAGAAATTTGAGTTAATTGACGGAGTCTTATGCAGAAAGAACTTTGATCCTGCCGGGAAGCCATGGTTGCCTGTCATTCCCAAGCATCTACGAGCGGACATACTTAAACATTTCCACGACGCTCCTACCGCAGGGCATCTTGGCTTTGCGAAAACGTACGACAGAATCAGGAAAAGATTTTATTGGCCGGGGATGTACCGGAATGTTGTGCGGTACGTCATGCATTGTCGAGAATGCCAACGGAGGAAATCAGTTCCGCAACCACCACCTGGACGCCTGGTTTCCATCCCTCCTACTGTCACACCTTTTCACCGCATTGGGATAGATCTGCTTGGGAGGTTCCCTAAGTCTGCCCGTGGAAATAAATGGATCGTGGTCTGCACAGATTACTGTACACGCTATGCAGTAACCAGAGCCTTACCAACTGCTGAAGCCGAAGAAGTCGCCAAGTTTCTGCTCGAAGAGATTCTTCTGAGACATGGAGCTCCTCGAGTCATTATTACCGATCGTGGTGCCGTTTTCCAGTCCAGACTTGTATCCGCACTAGTCAAATTGTGCCATATCGATCATCGAATGACGACGGCGTATCATCCCCAAACGAATGGATTGACGGAGCGCTTTAACAAAACTCTAGCTGGTATGTTGTCCATGTACGTTGATATCGAACAGAAAAACTGGGACGAAATTTTGCCATTTGCGACGTTTGCTTATAACACCGCTAAGCAGGAGACAACAGGATTTACGCCGTTCTACCTGCTCCATGGACGTGAAGCCGAAACAACGCTGGATACAATGTTCCCATTCTTGCCTGATGATGCAACGGACGATTACCTAGCCAAGACTATTTCCAGGGCAGAAGAGTCGAGACAATTGGCCAGAACGCATACTCTGAGAGCGCAAGATAAAGACCGTCGACATTATGATTCCAAACACCGAATGGTGTCCTATCGTCCTGGAGACCTCGTATGGGTTTATACCCCAGTCCGAAAGGTCGGTCTTTCCGAGAAGCTCTTAAGGAGGTATTTTGGGCCCTATCAAGTGCTGCGCCGTTTATCCGACGTCACCTACGAAGTGCAAGATTTTGATCCTGCTTCCCGGAAAAGGAAACTAAAAGATGTTGTCCATGTTTTGCGTATGAAGCCGTACCATGATCCGGCGAAGCAGACCGACATTGAAGACGGACGAAATCAAGGTGTCGTTCTTCCGGAAAAGAAGGCAGAAGTTTACAAAGGACCTTTAACACGCTCAAGATCCAAATAGCAGCGAGACGCTGTCTTTTTGAGAGAGGAGCAATGCCGCATAGAGAAAGCTTTCCAACGAGCTCAGTGGCCGAGTGGTCAAAGCACGCGATCCAAACCCGGAGGTTGCGGGTTCGATACCAGCCATGGCTGTTGTATCCAAAGTATGGATTTTTTGTTTGTTTCTTTAATTATTGTTTCCTTATGTTCTCCAACATTCTAGACCTTTCTTTGTTATGTTAATTAGTTGTTTCTCGAATATTCTATTACTGTATAAAAGCTTATACCCACTAGTCGTGGGCAACTTCTCGACTTTGTAAGGTTACAAGTCGCTACTTTCCTTCAATAAACTTGTTTGTTTAAATCCAACGGTGTGTTCACTTAAATCTTCGTGACAATATATATATATATATATATATATATATATATATATATATATATATATATATATATATATATATATATATATATATATATATATATATATATATATTTGCATACCCAAAACAGATTTAAAATGAAAGACTGGCTTAAAATATTAAGTTAAAAAACTTCAATTATAATTTATTTATATAAGATTAAAACTCAAAGAGACTGTCAATCACGAGAATTTTCTACAGCCGAAATATTTTATATCTTATCAAAAAATTATATGGGAGTAGAATCTCTTTATAGTGAAATTTTTGTAATTTACTCATCTTTATTTAAAAAAAAAAACAGATAAAAAAAGAAACATTAGCAAACTAAAAAATAAGAATAACTTTTATAAATATTATTTTTAATTCTAATGCAATTGAAACAAAGCCATGACTCTAATTCCTAGATAACAAATTTACAATTACCAATAATTAATAAAAATTGTCGATTAAAAGCTTATGAAATAATCTATTATAACACAGATACTTTATAATACAGGATACCGAATTCTGAATTTTTTTGGCGATGAAGAAATGTTGCCAAGTTGACGTATTATGACGTGTGTGATGATGTAAATACTGAGGTTGCCAAAATAGAATTTCTTTCATAATTCTTATAATCTCCATATCTGTGTCGTAACAAAAAACCAGGTTGCCATATTCATAGGAAAATCCGTCAAAAAAATCATCAAACTCAGAATTTGGCATCCTGGAGTACATGGCACCCATGCGTTTAAAAACAGTTTACTATTATATTAATCAATTAATTTTAAAATATTAGCACATCTGAAAGTGAAAATTCTTTTGTAATGCTATGAAAAATGTTCAGTAGAAAATTTTCAAATGCTATTATTAATTTATTATGAATTAAATAATGGAATGATGTAAAAAGCAATGGAGTGAAATCAATGATGGCACATAATTCAAGATGCCAAATTCTGAGTTTGTTGATTCTTTGGCAGATTTTTTTATGTATCTGGCAACTGGGTTTTTATTATGTCATAGATATTTAGGGCTATAAAAATTATGCAGAAAATTCTGTTTTTGCAACCCTAGAATTTACGACTTCGCGCACGTCAGAAACATCATCTTGGCAACATTTATTTCATTTCTAAAAGAATTCAGAATTTGGAATCCTGGATTATCTGGTATCTGTGCCACATAGCTTTCTATTTTGAGTAGAATATTTGCATGTTTAAGTACGAAAAAGTATAAATAGATTGGCGTAATTTTCCACACATTTCAGGTTACATTCTATTGAAAATGTTAATTTTTACTCTATAAAATACAATGTTTTTTGATTTAAAAAGAAAGATATGAAATAAAAATGTAATTAAGAAGTAAATAATTCACAACATAAAATCTTTAATATATCAGTGATTAGTTCAAGCTTTATTTAACAAAAAATATTTTATTCATATAATTTAAATGGTTTTTATAATTATATAACAATTTTCTTTATAAATGGGCTCAGTATTTTATATATAGATAACCTATTTGTACTCACTTCATTTAAGTGCAAGTACAATAATCGAAATAAAAAAATAATAATTAAGTACTCAGCAGGATATAATGCACAAATTTTACGTTACTTTTAAATAAATGTTTTTATATACTTAGTTTTGTATTTCCTCAAATAAAATTAACAGAAGATTGAAAATAGCATATTTGAGTACGTTTGGAATAAGTTTTGTTTCAATTCTATTAAATTAAAGAGCTTTGATTTGCGTCAATTTCATTTTTAAGATTATATTTTTAAATAATAGTTTTGACAAATAAAAATTTGAAGATAGCTAATATTTCTAACATTTCTCTATATTAAGTTCATGAAATTAATATCAAAAAACATTGAATCTTCAAGAATAAGCAAAATGGAAGAAACTCCGAATTCAATATTATTAGAAGAAGAGGAAAGTGTTTTTTTTATATATATATATTATTAAATGTTCTGCAATAACTACTTTACTAAGTCTATAATTGTTTGGCACAGATGCCGTATAATCCAGAATGCTAAATTCTGAATTATTTTGGCGATGAAGAAATGTTGCCAAGAAGATGTATTGTGACGTGTGCAATGACGTAATTACTGGGGCTGCCATATTTCTTATAGGTCTTCATATGTGTGACGTAACAGAAACCAGTTTGCCAAATACATAAGAAAATTCGCCAAAAATATCCCCAAACTCAAAATTTGGTATCCTGGATTATACGGCATCTGTGCCAATTGATTTAAATTTTATGGAAAATTTATGATAGAAATAAGGTTATTTATTAACAAATTTGAAATGCTGAATAAAAGATTTTAGATTTTAAAATTTGGATTTAAAAAACAGTTTTTGATTTTTAATTCCATGTTTTGAGAATATTAGTACTTTTGAGGATATATGTTAAGATATTTGTATATTTTATACGGGTTTTCATTAAAAATATAATTAGAAAATAGATATTAAAAATGAAATTTAGATAATATTACATGAATATTGTTTAGATATGCATAAGTTAATTACTTTTATTAACGTGGATTTACTATGCACTTATAACTTATTAATGTTATAAAAATTCTTAATCAAAACTATAAATCCCTTATATAGTTAAAATGATTAAATAAATTTGAAAAATCCTATCGTTTGTTTAATATTAAACAATGGAAAATATAATTGTTTTCATTGGTCAGAAACTAATTACTATGCATTTCTTCCTTGTTATTGTAAGAATTCTTTGGATTTTTATAATTCTCATTGTGTTGTCAAATTGAGATTGTTATATGAATTGACAATAGAATCGTTAATTTATGAGAAGTAAAGTATTCAGTTTCCAAAAATGAAACCACTTTTGAATACTTAACTATTTGAATTTATTGGGCAATTTTAAAGTTTAAAAAGTTAATATATTACAAAATGACATTTCTTTGGGTGCAATATTTCTTGAAATTATTTAAATAAAGATGCGTGCAAACTTTAACACATCTTTTAAACTTAAGTCTATTTTTCTATTATATGAGAAATGATATTTTTTCTTTTTAAGTTAGAAGAGTTATGTGTGGTAAAGTAAAATCTACTTGTATTGTACTGTCTATCATCAACTAATTAGAAGCTACTATTTTGTGTTAAAATATGTATTGTAAAATATCATCGTAAGTACATTTAGTCATAAGATTCCACGCAAATATTCAAAAGAATCATATTCATTTAGAACTTCTTTGTTACAATTTTGATAACTATGACAATAAATTGGTTTCAAGCTTAAAGCTTTAGTGCTTAAATTGAAGTCTGCTTTTAATTTAATGAAAACCACTTGTGGTTTCTTTGGTAATAATTTAATATAACTTTTTTTACATTTTGTAATAAAACATTCCTTTAAAATTCAGTAAAAAAGTTTAAATTTGAAGATTCAAAGTTTTATCTTATTTTGAACTATCGAATTTAAAAGTGTAAGGACTAATCGTATATAAATTTACCTTATTTAGTTATTTAAAATAAAAATAATGAAATATTATTAGGTCTACACCGAAAAGTTCTATTCATTCTTGGAATAAAACAAAAAATACAAATTTTTCGTAAAGTCAATAAACTTTATTAAATAATGTAACTGCCATTATTGTTAATGATTTCTTTTCGATGTAAGGGTAATTTGTATACCTTATTATTTTAAAATTTTTTTTCATCGTTTCACGGTACTAATTGAAACAGTGCTTGATTGATATCTTCTTCATTTTTAAAATTTTTTACCCTTCGAAAAACTCTGTAAGGGTGATAGCAAGTAACAAGTGATAGCTGGAGGGTGATAACTTCAGGGAATATGGTGTATGGGACAGAATTTCCTAGCCTACCTCTGCAATTTTTTGTCGAACACCTTTTCTTGGAACATTGTGACACTCTTTGACTGCTCAATTTAAATTATTCAGTTGGTGACAATATTTTTCCGAATTGAGAGCTTTTCGTTCGCTTTTTAATGCTCATAATGTATTGGTCCTCAAATGTCCCACCATATACATAACATTCTCTTATTGAGAGTCAAATTTGTCTTAGAGTTGGAAGGGTTAAGTTTTTCACACAATATAAGCTTTTCCTTACTACGTTTTCTAAAGTAATCCATTTATATACATATAAGTGGATTACTTTAGAAATATTACTTTATATTATATATATATATGTAATCCTCTCTCTCTCTCTCTCTCTCTCTCTATATATATATATATATATATATATATATATATATATATATATATATATATATATATATATATATATATATATGGCACAGGTGCCGTCTAATCCATACGCCAAATTCTGAGATTGATGATTTTTTGGCGGATTTTCTCGCGTATTTCTCGCGTATTGGTCGGATTTTCTCGCCACATGTAGCACTGGCAACCTTGTTTTTGTTCCGTCATACATATGGAGATCTATAAGAATTATGCAGAAAATTCTAGGTGACCCTAGTACTAAATTAGGTATACCTAGTATTTACGTCATCGAGCACGTCACGATCATCTTATATACATATATACATACATGTATATATATATATATATATATATATATATATATATATATATATATATATATATATATATATATATATATATATATATATATATATATATATCCTTTTCGGAGGATGTGTGTGTTAAAAGACCAATTAGCTATAACGCATTCACTATAATGCTATTTGCTATAACGCAAGTTGCAATACTGTATCTTCTATTAAAGCAACGAAATTCTTATTTCTTTTACCCTTTTTAGAACATGCATAAATAATGTATATAGTTTCCATTTCACTTCTTTTCCTACAAACATATTTTAATTTCCATTATTGTAAAATACATTCCATCCTAATATTTTAGTTTCTATTCATAGCTCTAAATAAGTAACTAAATATAAATATTCATGTAATAGTAGAGAATAAAAGTTTTATAATCTTTGTTGACACATTTTAAGAAGAAAACCAGTCTTTTATCTATACTTTCTGCAAGGCAAAATGCATTACACTATTGCATTGTAAGTGGAAATTATGTAGAATCCTTCATTGTATTCCACATGTAGCACTGAACATCTAAGGGCATTTCAAACCTGTTACATTCCTCTGTCTTGTGTGGCTAAACTTCACTTGTCTTTTAAGAAGAACGCAATGACTTATGAAAAAGTAAGACCACAAATCAGAAAATATGGAGGACTCCTCCGTCCCATTTTTGGTATTCTGGCAAGGCCCTCAAAATTGGAAGTGGTAGATCTGTCCAATGGACCATGAGCAGGCTCATGAGTGGACATACAGGGAGCCTTACTTATGTTGATGGACAAGTATTGAATGCACCAAGCGCATTTCTGTCCAGGCCTCCCCTGAACATCTCTTCCGTTGTGTAGGACTTTAGTATTCGGATCTTACTGCTTCACTCTTATTGCTTATAACTTTTTGAGAATTCACATACATGTCTAACTTGTCTGGACATGATTTAACTTTCAGCTTGATATATGGAATAAGTCACAACAAAAGAAGAAAGTCCGATTACAAGGATCAGAAAAGACTAAAACACACGCTGAATAATTTTGTTGCAACTAATAACTGTACCACGATGTTAAAATTTATTTTAATAGTTGCGTTGTGCAAATATTGTTATAAATTATAGTTTCTGTAATTTTATAAACTTTTGTTAAATTTTAATAAAAAGATTCCTGGGTAGGGGAATGGAAGAAATGTAAGAATAGTAAGTAGCACACCAACTTCAGAGGATTTATCAGTTATTATTTAGGTTTTAAGCTACTTTTCAAAAACAATGTAGATATCTAAATCGGCTCGTAGACTTTGTTCAAAATTAGACATAGAGGTTCCAAGTGTATCCCATATATATATATATATATATATATATATATATATATATATATATATATATATATATATATATATATATATATATATATATTCATATGAATCTCTATACTCATATATATATATATAGGAGGTATGATCCAATCATAGCCTATACGTATATATGTGTGACATCTAGTGAGCTTGAGGCCAGGTAAGCACATGTTATATGGGCATGTTGACCGTGTGCACTGTGGACGCAACCAGGTGTCTGTCAGCTACGATTTACTCTAAGGATTAATCTTGCCCAATTCTGTCTGATCACCATGCTCCTTGTAAACTTTCCTGTCTGCTATAAATGACTTCGTCGACGATGGCCTCGCATTCTCTGCAATTACAGGTGACCTTTGAGACAAAAACAAATTTCCAATGATTATTTTCCACATTTACATTTACAAATACAGTTTCTATACACATTTACTGATACAGTTTCAGTTAGTTCAGGAGAGTTTTTCTGAGTAAATCTTCGAATACTTTTTACATTAAGATCATTTAGGGAAATTTCATGTGCTAGGTGTACCAAGGATAAGTCCCCTGGAATGTCTCTCAAAATAAATCTTTTAGTTATGAAGTCTTGGTGAATAAAAGGTTTTACTGTTACATTTAAGAAATTGCTAATTTTACATATCTCCAAAGCTGTTTTAACCTTGTTGGTTTTTATAAGTAGTTTTCCTAATCTACAAGTAGTATTGCGAGCTTCGATAATATCACTATGATGCTCGACTAACTGAAGTAATTCGGATTTTAATTTATACTGGTTTTTTTGAAATACTATTAGAATTACATGATGAAAATAATACAGTAAATATGCTTACTTCATTATCAGAAGTTAACTGAATTTGACAGTCAATATTATCTTCATAAATTTGATTCTTAGCATCACTTATTTTTCGTAAGCGATTAACTTCTTCATACCGAAAATCTGACTCTTTATCCATCATTTTTCCACCGTCGTCTCAAAAACAAAATAAAAGGTTTGGAAAATTATTTTTATTGCACTAAAAATATTTAATTCATTATGAAGTCTTGAAAAAAAGTCTATTTCTTTTAAATTTTTATTTGAAAATTATTTTAACTTCAACACAATTCTCACACAAAATGTTTACAATATCCATAGAACAACCGCCATTTTAGGTAGTAGAATGTAGAAAAAAAAATAGAATTTTTAAGGTTAGGTTAGGTTATGACACAAAAACTGTTTTGGAGCTTTGTGCTCGTACACATATAGCTCGTATTGAGTAAGATTGAGTTTTCTTTTTCAGATTTTTTAATTAATATTTGCTAATATTTGTAAATAATCTCTTTTAAATCTAAACACTAAGACCTTGCTAACATTCAAAAATTTCTTTTAATTATTATTAAATTTTTATTTAATATTAATAAGCACTGAACATTAATTAGAATAAAAAAATTCATTTTTTGATTAATTAGAATAAAATTAATTATAAATAATTAATATAAAGGAAAACATTGATTAAAATAAAAAAAAGTTTTGCAACTTTTCCACATTTAATAAAAACCATCAGTAACATTGGCGAAAATTCTATCTTAATTTCAATTCACATGAACAATTTTTTAACAAATATTAGTGATAAATATACAAAGTCAAATAAATTACAGGATTTTTTTAATTTCAAGAAAAAAAATCCTGCTATTATTTTCATCGTTTCGCTTTTCGCAACGTTTCAGCATTTATTATTACAAAATCAAAAGCAATGGAAGATGTCGCGGAAAATACGCAATGAGTTCACCAATTGTTTTTCGATATGAGAAACAACTGGAAATGATTACGAAACATTTTTCTCTATTTTTGATTTTAGAGACATTTTCAGCACTTTCCATTCACATAATTCGTAAGTAAACAAATACAATGACCAGTGCGGAATTTATTCTTTTGTAAATAAGAGTGGTGCTCTGAATAAAAAAACATACAAGAATTGGAAAAATTTAATTTAATTTCAAATTGTAATTTTTTATCTGCACCATATCTATATAACTTGGTTATAGATAAAAATTAATTATGGGTAAAATTACTTTGTTTTATTAATTAAATATGTTTTATATGCATACATATAGAGTAAAAATTTCATATAATTTTCCATTTCTGACACCGAGTAAAAATGCACCTCCGTGGCTTACTGTGTCATATTGGTAGGATATCGGTCTTCAGAACGAAAGATCATGTGTTCGACTCTAGCCACTGTTGAACAATGAGAGATGGATGGTAAATTTTTACCTTCAGCACCCACATTTGTCGGGGTGAGTGCTTGGCAGTCTTAAAAGTTTCCTCGCGATACGTGTCCATTATCTATTACATGGTGATAGTTAAGACTTTACAACTGGACAAGGTGGTTAGGCAGTTCACATCGTGGTGTCAAATTATATCGGGTTTTGTTTATTAGTTATTTATATTTTGTAGATTATATTTTAATTTTCCACAAGACGAAATTGAGACCAATATCATCATTCCGTATATTACCTATTAAGGAATCACTTTTTGCAGTTTACTAGATGAAACCATATTTTTGGATTTAATGTAAGAGTTAATGTATGTTTTAAATTTAGTGGACTGTTTATATAATCATATAACTGAAATTTTATAAAAATTAAATGACCCAAAATTCACATATATATATATATATATATATATATATATATATATATATATATATATATATATATATATATATATATATATATATATATATATATATATATATATATATATATTATATATATATATATATATATATATATAACAAATATATATGATATAACAAACAAACAGGAAAAACGGAACCTGGCGAGAAAAAAAAAATCCGAAAAGCAATAGAAACTCAACTTGGCAACATAATATAATCAAAACAAAGGATGCCAGAGTTGGCGAGAAATCTCTTGGAGGGAGGATACATAATACTTATAATACTTAGTCTTGCCGCTCGAAGAATGCAATTTGAAGGCAAACAACAAATTCGTAGACAAGTTGGATTTACAACGTCCCAATACACTGTTGTAAATAATTATGTATGACGTAGATGAAACGTTATTTGACGTCATGTATTTTAAACCAATGAGAATTGATATAAAGTAATGTAGCCATACCTGGAACCAGGGGGTATGCGTACCTCCCTGGGGCTTGAGCTAGCCACCAGGCGCGTCAGTAGGTGGTGGATGACTGAACGTCCTGTAGGAATGACAGGATAGCCTTGAATATAGAATCAGAGACCGCGAACCAGCTCCAGTAAACCCTGGTGTTATGTGATCCGTGCCTAGGGCTAATTGGCACCGCGGTATTGGTGTCTTAACGGAGCCTCTTGTTGCCTGGCAAACTTCTAGAGTAAATTGCCTTGCCCAGTAACTCAGGCAATGCTGGGGGGACTGTCATATTACCTGAGCTTATTAACTGTTATTATATGGCTGAAAAGACATTAAAAATAACAAACATTTCTGCTTTTGCAGGAGAAACTTCTGAAGCAGATAGCTTATCTGCTTCAGAAGTTCCTTTCTGAAAAAGACAAGGGAATGCAGAGACAATCTAATGAAGGGGTAGCAATGAAACCTTCACAGGAGGTAGAAATGACCTCCAAACCATCTTCTTCTGGTGAGAGTCAGGAATCTATCTCTAGCATGACTGACTCTCTGACCAGAATCAAGCTTAAAAAGAGACTATCTGGTGCCCAGAAAAAGAAGCTGGTGAAGGAGCGCAAAATCGCTGAGGGGACTTGGGTTGAAAAACCCAAGGCAACCAATGGCGAGAAGCGTCCTGCCAACCGGATGAACCAGGGCAAGGTCGGAAAGGCTGCCAAGAGAGAAGGACCTGAGGGATTTACTTACAGGGCGGCTCTCACGGCGATCAAGATGGCTGTGCTCTTAGAAGGTCCTCCGGAAAAACGGTTAACAGAGAAACAGGCCTATGACCTGGAACTCTTGTTAACCAGGAAAATAGGAAGGAATGAGGAGGGTTTTGCCCCAACCTTCCTATCCTGTAAACTTGAGAATGGGGCTCTTATTATCAACTGTGCAGATCTGGAGAGCTCAAAGTGGCTGGAACAGAATGTCAGTGATATAAGCCCTTGGCAGGAACATAAATTCTTGGTGGGTGAGGCAAGGAAACTTGTCAGAACCACCAAGATAATTGCAAAACTGCCAAAAATCTGTAGTGAACTGGAACCTAAAGAGCTCCTGAGAAAAATCGAGGGTCAGAACGGTGGGGTCACTCCAATGGAGTGGAACGTTCTTAACATTAAGAACGACCCATCTGGGCGGACCATCGTTCTTAGTGTGCCTGAATTAGATGCTGCCACACTTCGTGTAAGGGGATATAGGTTTCATATTGGACTTCACCAAGTGCAGGCTAAAGTACTTGACAAACCTGCTCCTGCTGATGGGGGTGAAGGTAGTTCAAGCCAACCTCCACCACAGTAGAAGTGGTACTACTAACCTCAGTAAGAAGTTTCTTGCTGGGGATATACACCTGGCCCTGATTCAGGACTCCTGGTTGGTTAGGGGAGAATCAGTGGTCTCAAAGGAACTAAAGGTAAGCTTATCTATTGTACTAATGGTAACGCTAGAACTTGTATACTCTTACATAAAAACATTGAGGTTCTTCCCCTCTCTGAATTTATTCTTAGGGACCTGACAGCTGTGAAAGTCAGACTCAACATAGAGGGTAGGGACAGGGAAATTGTTTTTGGCTCTGGATACCTGCCCTATGAAGAGAAGGCTCCACCTGACCATTCTCTGCACAAGCTCATGAACTTTTGCAGAGATAACAACTTACAGGTAGTCCTAGGACTAGACTGTAATGCTCATCATGTTGTCTGGGGAAGTACGGACACAAATAAAAGAGGTGAGTACCTTTTGGAATTTATTCTAAACTATGGGTTAGATATTCTAAATGAGGGCAACGAACCAACTTTTATTACTTCCAATCGATCTGAAGTAATTGACATTACTATAGCGACAACGCTGATTAGTAAAAATATCAAATATTGGAAAGTAGATGACAGACCTTCTGGCTCAGATCATCAAAACATCCATTTTGAAATTCACTCTAATGTGTGTCTGGATCGCATATTCAGAGACCCAGTTAGGACGGACTGGAAGAAATTCCAAGAAGAACTGACTGGGTTGATTGAGCTCGGGAACAGACCTATTAGAGACAACTACGATCTAGAAGTTACAGCAGATCTTCTGCAGAGAAGTATTCTAGATTCTTATCATAACAATTGCCCCATTCGCACTAGAAGAGCTAAACTCCAATGCCCTTGGTGGAATGACTCTCTAGCTGCCGAAAGAGCAAATGTTAGAAAACTTTTTAATAAAGCCAAGAAAAATGGTGAATGGGAGAACTATAAAATGGCCCTCACTATTTATAACAAACTTGTTAGAAAAAGCAAAATTAACTCCTGGAGGAAGTTCTGTGACGAGATAGATTCTATTTCTGAAGGAGCTAGACTCCAGAAACTCCTTAAAAGGGATGAACCTATTTTGGTTGGTACCCTAAAAGACGAGGAGGGTAATTTTGCTGCTTCCGGAAAAGGGGTTATGGAAATTATGACCAGGACCCACTTCCCGGGAGCTAGAGATATTTATAGCAACGAAGGGGAACATTGCATTGGCTCTTTACAAAGAGTCAATAGCAATCAATGGACCATCGCTAAAAATATCATAAACTACAACATTGTTAAATGGGCAATCTTTGCCTTTAAACCTCTAAAATGCCCTGGGCCTGATGGAATTATGCCCATCATGATCCAGAAGGCAGAGAAGGTTGTCATACCAGTGCTAACTAGAATTTATAGAACTAGTTTGGCCCTGGGATATATACCAAAGACATGGCAAAAGACTAGGATTGTTTTCATTCCAAAACCTGGCAAGGACACTTATGACCAGGCCAAGTCATACAGACCAATCAGTCTTTCTTCATTCTTTCTTAAAATTATGGAGAAAATCATTGATCGGCATATTAGAGATTACTTGGGTAGAAATAGTCCCTTGCATGCTCTTCAATTTGCCTATCAACCCGGCAAATCTACTGAGACTGCTCTACATCAGCTAGTTTCCAAGATTGAAGCCACTCTGGATCAAAAGGATATTGCCTTGGCAACTTTCCTCGACATCCAGGGTGCTTTTGATAATACTTCCCATCCATCCATCCTCAATGCACTTAGAGGGGCAGGGATTAATCAGACCCTGTGTACTTGGATTGAGGCCTTAATTTCGGATAGATATATACAAATGAACATTTTCGGTGAATCATTTGAAAAAAAGACTACCAGAGGTTGTCGTCAAGGAGGTGTTCTGTCACCATTACTTTGGAACCTAGTTGTAAATAGCCTTATAAAACATCTAAATGATAGGGGCTATTATACGCAGGGATATGCTGATGACATTGTCATCCTTATCCTTGGTAAAGATTTTGACATAACTTGTCATCTCATGCAGGATGCTCTAAGTTATGTAGGTCAATGGTGCATGGATAGGGACCTGATGGTTAATCCTCAGAAAACCTACCTTGTACCTTTTACATGCAAAAAGAAACGGAAAGGTTTTTTCACACCAAGACTTTTTGATGTTGAAATCAATGTGGCTTCAGAGGTGAAGTACCTGGGCATCTATTTAGACCAGAAACTCACCTGGAATAAAAACATTGATGATAGGATCAACCGAGCAAAGAAAAGCATTGTGATTTGCAGGCGAATGCTTGGTAAAAACTGGGGTTTACATCCAAAACTGATGTTATGGATGTACACAGCTTTTGTCAGGCCCTTTTTCACATATGCCTGTGTGATCTGGTGGCGTAAGGTGGAACCGAAGACTGTGATTGACAGACTAGGGGGTCTACAAAGACTAGCCTGTCTCTGAATCACAGGAGCAATTTCCACCACGCCAACCAGAGCATTGGAGGTTGTGTTGGATCTGACTCCCTTTGACATCTTCACCTGCAGCGTTGCAAGAATGAATGCATACAGAATGAATCTGCAAAACCACTGGTATGACCAGCCTGTTGCCAAAGGGCACAAGGGCATCACCAGGAAAATTCAAGACCCTACTTTCATGATGCCATCTGACATCATGGAAAAACATACATGTTTGATAGGACATTTGATATAGTTTTTCCAACTAGAGACGAATGAGATAACAACATGTTTGAAACTAAAACAGGAGATCTAATCTGGTACACAGATGGATCACTGAAGAACATCCTCTCAGGACTGGGAGTTTGTGGCGTGTCACCAAGAATCAGCTTGTCTGTAAGCCTTGGGCGATACGCTTCGGTCTTCCAGGCAGAAGTTTTGGCCATTATCCACTGTCTGCGACTGAATATGAAGAAGGGCTACTACGGTAAGCGGATTCTCATTTTCAGTGACAGTCAAGCCGCTTTAAAAGCGCTTAATTCCTTCGAAATCAAATCTAAACTGATTCTGGAGTGTAGAAACCTTCTTACAGAACTGGCAACTAGAAACAGGGTGATCCTTGTATGGGTGCCAGGGCACAAAGGTATCGAAGGTAATGAAAGGGCTGATGAGCTTGCTAAACAAGGATCGTCTTTTGTTCCCATTGGTCCAGAACCTTTTTGTGGGATCAATTTGAAGACTGCAAAAACCAATGTTCTTAGATGGGAAAAACGGAAGATGTATGAAGCTTGGCTCAAATCTCCTGGTCAAACCCACGCTAAAAGTATGATCTGTAGATCATCAGCGAGGATTTCCTATGAAATTCTAAGATGCTCTAGGCAGAAGATACGTTTAATCGTAGGCTTCATAACTGGGCACTACTATTTCAGAAAACATTTCCATAAAATGGGACTGTTTCAGCAAGACCCTATCTGCAGGAAACGTCATATGCAAGAGGAAACGGCCAAGAATATCATTTATGAATGCGAGGTTCTTGCCCTCCCTAGATTCACCTCTTTAGGCATCATCCATACTAGAGAGTTACACCTAGACTCCATTAAAGGGTTATCAGACATTATTAATAAATTGGGTGACCCGAGGAACTGGAACTAGGAACATTGGGTTTGGAGTTAATGGTACAAAATGCTGATAAAAGCAGAGGTGCCAATGACATACAAACCCAACTTGTAGAAGAAGAAGAAGAAGAATGTGGCCATGATCTCAAATGGAACGAAAAAACAACCATTTTATGGTTAATAATAAAATATAAATAGAAGGAACAAAGCTTTTTGTGAAAGAAAACTTTTCTCTAAAAAAATTGTCCTCTTTTAAAATAAATTTATTAATGAATTATTTCTCATTTGTTGAATCAATAATGTATAATATCAAGTTAAATTAAAAATTAAGTTAATGTTAACAAATTCATTTATATTTTGTTCTGTGTGTTTTATTATGTAATAAAACAGTAAGCGAAATGAAAAAATTATGTTTTGTAGAAAATACTCAGTTTCATAAAAAGTATTTTTTATTGTTTTTTATACACTTCTTTAAAAATTGTTAATAAAATAGAATAATAAAGCTCTTTCTGCTTGTGATTTGGTTTTTATATTTATATAAATAAGCTTTAATTCTAAAACATGCCCGAAGAATTCCAAAGATTTTTAATTTCTTTTAATCTGAATATCTCTTCAAAATTCATCTTGTAACTGGTATAAAAAAAGAACACAGATCTCGGGATTAATTTTATAATTAATTTAATTATTTGACACAATTAAAAAAACAAACTTTTTTAAGCAAATTTTTGAAGTAAAAAAAATTTCTGATAGTGCCATTAAGATGTATGCAGATGGACGCTGGTAGTGGCATTCATATTGAGAAACCGGGAAGAAAACTCTTTATTAACCTTCGCTACCCTGTTTCGTCATCGGTCTTCAAAAAGGTAATTAAAGCTATCGAACATAGTCTTAAAGCTATTCTTAATGAAACTGATTTTGGAGACCTCTTTATCATCTAGGACAGTAGAAGCTCTCTTCAGCACCTTCACAACTGGATTAAAATTGAAGTGCACCTATCCTTCTCAAATTCAAGTTCATGTCGAAGTTCCGTGACGTCTATTTTCAATGGATTCCTTCTCATGCAGACATATACGGCAATGAGCAAGCGAATCGACTGGCCAAGGAGGGCTGTGGCAACGATAATCCTTCCTCTTCAACACTCAACTATTTAGAACATCAGTCTATTGTTAATTCTGAGATTTTGAAGGGGTGGAAGATTCCTCCCTGCCATCACAAGTACGCCGGCAAAGAGCCTAGTTCTTTATACACCTTCACTTGAGACAGAGCCTCTTATACTGTTATTTCCAGATTAATAGCCTGCCACATAAAGTGTCTCTCGCAGCTCAAAGGCAAGAAAAATCTTTGAGGTCTGCTCTAAATCTAAAACTGACCAGGTTTCTCCTCAAAAGATCCTGGACAGTTTAGGACCCTTCCGAGAGAACATTTATTCATCCCCCCTCTGGTCCTCGATTTTCTTAGGGTCAATGATTTGATGGACTTTGCCTGACTTCCTTAGACATTTATGGATAAACCATATAACACAACAATAACAACAAACATTTCTCTTGACTTATCGTGTAATCTCTGTTTTCATTTCAGGTGACATTCGATCCCAGTTGATCCCGAACAGCAACCCTCCACCGTCTCTATTCAAAGAGACAGTGAGACGGAGCAGATGAGGAAAAACTTCGATGAGCTCTACGAGACTTTGCAAGCCACAGAGCGAGAGGAAGACCATTACACATACCTAGATGAGTCTGAGGTACTTTTTGTAAAACATTTTGTATCATGCTACGACTTTAATTAAAGATTACTCTACCTTGAATTCAAGTTCCTCTTTTCCATGGCCATAACCTGTGGGAGTAATTGAACTAAGTAATAAAAGCTCTTTGCAGAAATTATTAATTGGTAATTTTCGTCGTCTTAAGTAATATTTTCTAATGTAAATCATTTTCCATAAACATTCTTTCATAAGGATGCAGTAGAATCCCGGATTGCATAATCTGGTTATCCAGTTAAATCCAGCTTTTATCAAACTGATCGAATCCTACAATCATTGTCAATGATGATGGGGATATTTTCTTCACTTCCTCCTCTCCACATTAAGCTTGCAAGAATGCATGAATAATTAAGAGACTTTCAATCAGGCGTTCTTTGGTTGCATCGAAGGTTAAACCAGGTCTATTACCGTTTCAATCAATTACAATCTCAAGACATGAATGCTGCCGTAAGAGCCCTTCAAATGTTTACCCTTCAAATAGTCAACAGCTAAGAAAGCTTGACTTGGCTTTGCCAATGAGAATCAAAGTCAAGAAACTATACCATTTGATATTCTTAAGATATATCCTCACAACAAAAAACACTCAAACAAGAATTAGGATTAAAACATTGGACCTATATGCAAAATAATAATAATAACGAAAAAACTGTATTATCCGCGTCCATTCACTTCAAAATTCGACTTCACTCTGTTCCTGTGCTGTGTTTACTACGTTGGCCGATAGGGAGAGTTGTTTCCTAATCCACATCACAACGTTTATTTTAAATATTGCGACGTTAAATCAGTAAAATTACATATTTATAGGAATTTCCATCATTTAACTAGATAAGTCTGTAGTTCCAATACTGAAAAATGACTTTATTTAAAGTAGTAGTATCATGATAATATACTATTTAAGCTATATTATTCAAAGAATTTTAAATTTAAAATATAAAATTGCAATTAGTTTAATATAAAATTTATATGAAAACGTGGATAATGGTGAATTATTTAAAGTTGGTTCACACAATTAATAAAATACATTTTATTTTCTTTGGGTAATTTATATCCTTAAAAGTAATTGGTATACTTATATGTAAAATTGGGATGATTAGATTTTTATGTGAAGATTATTTTCAGATTATTTAAGCTGCAGGATTTTTCTAAGCATGAGAGTAAAAAATTCCACAATTCTATGCTTTATACAAAAGTACTCCTTTTTCATATAACTACCTGATTAGTTTTATAGATAAATGAAACTAATTAATAACTTTGTTAATTGTAAAAATTTAAAGATTATGCGGTTATTGTAATTGATCAACTCACAATAAATTAATAAAAATTAATTGCTGTATAATTTTGTAAAGAATGATATATGAATGAAAAATAATACGTTCTTTAAATATATATTATTTTTTTAATTAAAAATTTATTGCTGCAATCAAAAATATTATTCTAAAATGTTAACTTAAACAAAATCGTATTTCAAATTTGCTTACAGTGTAAATAATAGTTAGAAATGTGTTTAAGATTTTACTTTCTTTACCCATTTACGGCATGTAATAGAAGAAAATACGATATCTATTAAAATATTGATATTTTGTATAAAAAATTTAAATCATACAACACATGTAGAGAATATTTATGTGTTTATAAATTGAATGGCAATATTCCATGCACAAATATTTATTGCAAAACTTACAGGTACAACTTCTAATTAACTGGAAACAAATGGAAAAAAGTTTTCAGTCTTACAAACTCAACATCTTCAGAGAGATTTATTGCTTCGTACAGATTTCCTGCAATAAATCAAATGACATTCAATTATCTTGTTAAGAAATTAGTTCAACTTTATTCATTTTTAGGCTTTTCATAAGAAAAAGTCGAAAATAAATTTAAAATTTTAATATTATACGCTTTTATAATAATTTATCATATTTATATAAACAAGAAAATATTATTTTATGATAAAACAACTAAAATTTTAAATTAAATGTTTTTGTTACAATTTATATTCCGTCCACATTAGTTAATTAATTAAGAAATTAGTACTGTATCGTTGCAGTTAACTACCATAACTATCAAGAGATAATTGTTAAAGAAATTAATCAGTTATTATAAAGTTTTACATTACTAAAAGTATCCTTGTTTTTTTCTATAAATCTTAAATTTGTAAAATAATACTTATTTAAAAATTACTTTTATCAGTCAAAGTTCGAATTAATGTAAAATTGTATCAAATTATATTTTATTATTTAAAGTATGCATATCAAAGGTATATTAATTAAGTATATTTTATTTATAAATTGCTCTAAATGAAACATTTCAAATTTAATTGTATTAAATATTCCTCACTTATAATTCTTTATCTTTTATTTATAATTTTCCTCCAAGTATAGCATTTACTTGGAGAAAAATTAATTTTAGTTTGATTGATTTATACTTCGATTAAATTTGAAAGGTTTGAAATATGTTCATATTTATAAATATATTAATGCGCAATTGATTTGTTTCAATATTTAAGGTTCATCTAAAAAACAATGAATTGAAGCCTGTTATGGTAAATTAATTTTTGAATTTTGGCTGCATTTTGGATGATACAATTTTAACAAATGTAGAATTTTATAATGCGTTTTATTAGAGTGCGTAAGTGTCACGGTTTCTGGTAAACATGAAGTAAATGAATTTCCTAAATACATCTTCTTCCTAAATACAAAAGAAGATATATTTTTCCTAAATACAAAAGAAGAAAATTCCTATTCACATTTTTCCAATACTACAACGAAGCTTTTCTGGTAGAGTTATTGCCCAAAAGCATGCCATTCAACATAATGTGGTAACAAAACAGATTGTCTAATTTGCTAAGAGCAGCTGAAACGAAAAGGCTCAGTAAACTGTTTTGCGGTGTTATTCACTTACTACCATTCCTTTTCTCTCAAAAAATATTGTCTAAAAGCAGTATTTTAACTAGCCTGAACAGTAATAAAGCAGTATTTTAACTAGTCTGAACAGTCTAAAAGCAGCATTTTCACTAGCCTGAACAGTCTAAATTCAGTATTTTTAACTAGCTTGAACAGTCTAAAAGCAGTATTTTAAGTAGTCCGAACAGTCTAAAAGCAGTATTTTAACTAGCCTGAATAGTCTAAAAGCAACTGATGAAAGTTAAGCGGGCAGTACAAAGCTGTCCTTTTTAGAGTCTTGGGCTATCTCATTGCTATTTTCATATATTTGGAGAAATTCTAAAACAATTCCTCGAAGGAAAATTTCTATTAAAAGGTGCAATATCTAATTTTTTTTGCAGCCATTAAAAATTTTTTAATGAAGAAGAATATCCTAGTTTCCCAGTTAGGTAAATATCTGGACCAAAAGGTTATATTGCTGAATAAAAAGAAATGTCATAGTTCTCAGATGAGCATGATGGTTATTTTTTAAGGTACTTTACATTAAAGAATTTTCTGGGTTGAGAAATTTATTTTACCTTCGCTAACATTTTTCCATTAAAAGTTGGTGCATTGAGCATATACATTGAGATGAAAATGAGAGGCGACAAGCCTTTTGGATTTCGGCAAATTTAACAAAATCCACAAGAATGTTTTAAGGGGTAGGCCACTAAAAATAATCTTTTATTCATAAGCTTAAATTAAATTATTTTCTTTCTTTATATTTTTTTAATCTCAAAACTAATTTAGATAAGATTTTTTTATAGAAAACTGTCAAACGTTTTTATCATGAAAAAAAAATCATAAGAACCTTTACTAAACTCATAATTTTGCATTGATTTATGCTACGTCCTAGATATTTTTCCAAACCATTTTGCATCAAATGTCTTACAAATTCACCTAGCGAAATTTAAAAGAAATAGTAATATATACATATTTTGACTTTATTTATTAATTTTTATTTCTCATCTAAAAAGCAAATATAAAAATAAGAAAATTTACTTTATATTTTTATATTTGCTTTACAGAGTTAGGGAATAAATATCCTGTAATAAAAAATAAGTATTCACAAAAACATTTTCATTGTTAGATAAAAATGTAGTCTTTTTTATATAAATACAATTACCGTAACATACGTGTATGTGTTAAATATCTTCAAATTTATATATAATCAATAACTCCAAATTTTAATTTTAGAATTGTCTACGATAAATCTATTAACACTGGACTATTACTTAGTATAGTTTATTAGGGATAAATATTGTATTTATCTTTTCTGACTTTTTTTTTATAATAATACAACATAAAGTTAATAATAACGATTAAATTTATAGTTTCATTGATCATTTATATATTTTATAAAATATTAAGTAAAAAATAAAGGAAGAAAAGTATAAAAAAATAATTTATGCTTGTTTTCAATCATTTAGAAGTAGAATTAATATCAAAATTCTGACTTGAACGTAATGAATGTTTTCATACCCGGTTACCCTTAAGAGTGCACTGCAGATTTCTTGAGGGATCGCAAGGAGGATAAGTTGCAAAAATTGGATTATCAGCCAGGTCTCCGGAGAATTCCGAGCATCTCTGACCTATAAACACATTTCAAATGAAATGTTTTGAAAGATTAAGATAATTATATTTTCAGTTACGAGTAAAATCAAAATATCAACAATAGAAGGATTGGACCCTAACAGAGCCCACACCTTTGGCGCGAATGATTTGGGTTGGCGATAATTATGGCTTGTGCCAGTCTTGGCAACCCTACTTCGACACACTATATATGATAAATCAAATTATTTTTGGAATTTCGAACTGGCTTGGCGCTTTTTTCATTTTGTCGCCAAGGGTCATGTCTCTCTTAGGATTTTACCAAATAGAAGAAATAAAAAAATATAAATTAATCATGGCATAAGCAAGGTATTAGTCTCAAGATTTAAAAGAGAATTGTTTATAAATATTGCACAATTATTAATATAGAATTCTATTAATGAAATTTTAAGAAATATATAATTTGTCCTCGCTGATTTAAACTAACCATAAAGTGGATGTTTCGTCTTGTCTTTTTTATTTTGCTTTTTCCTCTATTCTATTATCAACGTGTTTTCGGCTTGCATGAATGAAAAACTGCTTCTCAAATTGATGTTTTGGTCCTCAAATAATCAATCGTTTTATTAACAAAATGAACTTCTGCAATATTCTCAGACATTCAATGGTTAACTTCGTCGGAATTAGTAGGGTAATACCCCCCCACAATTGGCGAAATTTGTGATTTTTTTCATTGCCAAGCAATACAAACACTATTTCCACTTAAAAAACCGCATATATGTCGAAAATATGGCGTGAGAGACAAACAGGAAAAACAAAACTTGGCAAGAAAAAATCTGAAAAGCAACAAAAACTCAACTTGGAATATCAAAAGGAAAACCGGCAACATTATAATCAAAACAAAGGACACCATATTTGGCAAGAGAACTCTTATGTGAGGGGGTATATTATACTTCTACCACTTGCCACTCGAAGAATGCAATTTGAAGGCAGGCAGCAATATCGTCGACAAGTCGGATTTACGATGGCATCTGTTGGCGCCAGCGCTTTGAAAGTTGGCTCATTTTTCGTTACGCCAAATGCACCAACAACCCCAAAGGCCGTGGAATAAGCAATTCACTTTTGTTGTAGTTCGTAAGTCCACTCGTTCATCTTTGTTTGCTTGTTTTAAAACGGGTTTTACCCCAATTGTTAATTGCTAAATAAAACATTATTTGAATCGCATAGAATTATTGTAAGAACATTAGACAATCTTAATACGATGTCATAACTAATTATGTATGTTATAGATGAAACGTCATGGTTATTTTAAACCAATGAGAATTGTAATAAAGTGATGTAGCCACGATCTCAAGTTGAACGATAGAAACAACTACTTTATGGCTAAAAATGACTTATGAATTATACGAAAAAATATTGCATTAAATGGTACTACAATTTAAAAATCACTATAACTGTACCAATGAATTTAACATAACATTAGTTACTTAACAAACACCACCTTATTGTATTCTGATTCTTTGCAATGTTTATTAATTATTCATCAAAATTTAATTGCTGAAATAAATTCAGAAGATTTATTTAAGTAGGTGAGTTTATTTTAATGTATTCTATTTTTTACAATATTAATAAATTATTTACCAAAATTTAATAAATAAAATAAATAATAATTTTTAATGCAATGAGCTTATTTTTTATTTAATTTTAAATTATTGCCTCTGTAATACGTGAAATAAAAGGGAAGCGGTTGTATAAAAGTAAGTACATATAAAGAGATGAGTTGTATATGTGATAAAATCCGTAACGTGAAATATATCATGTTACCTCTTTTTGCGTAGGGTTGACAAACCAATCCCTGCGCAGTTCTGACGCAAGCTTCTCCAGATGGACATGGCTTAAGTAATGAACATGATTGAGAATAAACCATCTAAAAATGATAACACGTTCAATGTTTATTATTTCATAAAGATTTACATATAATCATACTTCATTTTAACATTATTATACTTCATCACCTGGAATGTTTTTAATTTGTACAGTAAAATCATTTTGACAATTTTTACACTTATTAAAATTGTACTTTCATTTTCAAAATTTATATTCATCTGTTTTATATTTAAATTATATCTTTTGTACTTTAATTAAACATGGATAAGAATTTTGAATGGATTGATGATATTTTTCATGTTTTAATTTTTACTCATTTTCGTATAATATTTAGAGGCACAGTTTGACACGTTCTATGTAGATATCGCTTAATATTATTTTAGTTTAAAAATACCTCGTCTTAGAAATAAAAAACATTTAAGTTTACATCTTTGAAACATGTCATAATATAAAAATTTATTTTACTTAACTCATTTTCACATTAAATCAAAAGGAATTATCTTGCATGAAAATGTTAAGACATAAAAATACTGGTTTTAGAAATGAGGAACATTAAGTTTATATCTTTGAAACAGGTCATAATATAAAAAAATTTTTTTATGTAACTGATTTCATCAGCAAATTAAAATGAATTACCTTACTTGAAAATATAAAAACTTAAAACTAACAAAAAGTATTTTAGTTTTATTGTGAATACCTTCTTATACATTCCTTTTATAAGCAATTTTAATTGTTTATTGAATATTAGAAAACTCGACCATCCCCATTAAACGAAATAAAATTCATTTAATTAATAAATTTACTTGTTACAATATTTTTAATTGATAAAATTACTTGATTAATCATGTAAACCTCCATACTTGCAGAAAGCTATAGCATCAATGTTTTACAGTAATTACAAAAAGCTCTTCTTAAGAATAATGAGTAATGAGATTAGTAATGAGATAATTAAGAGTAATGAGTAACTTACTTGAGTAACGATTCCTAGAACTAAAAGAAACGCAAAAATAGTTTTCATCTTCCTAATATTTTCTTGAGAACTCTTTCTATAGAATATGCAATTGATGAAACTTACTGGAATTGAACTCCTTTTATAGAAATATATCCTAAAAAAAAGAAATATTTTGAAGTACGCGGTACAAAAGAGTCGTAAAAGATATGTATTCAAAGTAGGATAATTTTATGAGTAATAAACTATTTTTGACTATGTGGCTTATAATTGTTTTTCAGATTTGTCAATTGTTTTCTCCTGACAGAAAATAAAAAATCAGAAATGTCCTCAAAAATCTTTTTGATTGATCGTTAATAGTTTAAAGAACGAAAAATATTTCTCAATTTTAACTGATTTAAAGGGTAAATTTAATAATTTTCTTTTTTAAGTATTGTTTAGAATAAATTGAATAGTTTTATTTATTTTACAGTGATTTTATTTGAAGTTTATTTTTATAACTATTTGAAGAGTATCAGTAAAAAATATTATTAGAAGACTTGTGAGAATATAATAGTAAATTAACAATTTTACACGGTTAAAACTTTGAGATTTATAACGTTCAAAAAATTTCCATCTTTTTAAGTTATTAACATTTTAAAAACTTTGCTTGATTAAGAAAATAAAGAGTTTATTAAAAGATCATTTTTTTATCCTTTTATGACTTGAATAAAAATTATTATTCATCTGAACTCAACCGATTATAATAATTCTATAGACCGATATTACATTTTTTGTATCTTATAATGAAAGATACCTAAATGAATAAGATATTTATCTTTTATGTTTCTTTATTTATCGAGATATTCTTTTGAAATATATAAACGAGAGTAAAGTATACCTATACTCGGGTTACAAAAAGTTTAAAAGTTTTATAAAATTGAAATTTTTTAATTTGATTTCAAATGTATCAGATAAATGATATGTATTTTTAAATTATAGCAATTAAATAACATAAAGAAGAAATTCTTAGTTTACAGTTTTTAGACGAAAATTTACGAAATATAAAAAAATAACTAATCACGAGAAAAAAATGATTATTAGAGATACACATGCTTTCCAGGAGCAAAATGCATCATGGGTTTTAATACTTCACGACAAATTGCAGCGACATAGATGTAAGCATTTTCAAAACTGAGAGCTAATAAAAAATAATACAAGCTTCTGAAAAAAAATAGCAACATTCTCAATATAATTTATTTCTCATATTGTACAAAAAATGATTACCTACCTTTATTATGTAATAAATGGATCCTATTTCAATTACAAAATTAAAATACTTATGTATTTTAATATTTTTATTAATTTATTTTCTGCAATAAGTAAGACAAGAATTAAAATTATAAAATTATTTTGTAGTTTAATTGTATCTGTTAAAGCTAATAAATTTAATAGCTTAAAATAAAAGTGTAAATAATATGTTATATATATATATATATATATATATATATATATATATATATATATATATATATATATATATATATATATATATATATATATATATATATATTGCTCAAAATATCTATAAGTGCAAGTGAGAAAAAAGAAGAAATAAAAACAATGAGAGAGTATACATTGTACAAGTCCACTTTTCTATTTAAATTCAAAATCTTCATCTAACAAATATATTAAGGTTTGATAATATTTTTTTGAGTATTCAGGAAGTTTAAACTTTTTTTTCTGCTTCAACAGTTATTTATCAACATCGAGTTGCTTGAATTTGCACATTATGACTGAAGGTGTTAGAGAAAGAAAGATGCACTGATTTCATAGCAATTATATTAATATGGTAAAAATAAGTGTAACCTAACGCAACACAACAGTTAAAATGCATTTAATGCATTCAGCCAAACCTTTAACTTTTACCATTCGTTATATTTCAGTTATGGTGAAAATGTTTAAATTAGACTTTGATACTTTCAAAAAATTAATTTTATGTTCCCATTTGAAATAGTATACTGAAGGTTTAAATGTGTATAAAAAGCAATTCATACATTTGCTCAAAATGAATGCCTAAAGACAGTAATACATTTTTTAAGCATTCAAAACAGCATTATATGGACAGTATTAACTTTTTGCTTTTTAAAAGAAATTGTTTGATTAATTTCTTGCGTTTTTTATTTTATTTGAGAAAAAAAATATCTCCCTATGCACCAAGCAATTACCACACAGAACACGAAGTAGCAACAAATGTACGACCTAACAATTTCAAGATAAATCATGAGATAAGAAAAAAAAAGTCAAAAAAATGAAGAGAGAAATAAAAAATGATATAAAAGCAAAAAGGGAGTTAAATTACAGAATGGATAAATTAATATATATATATATATATATATATATATATATATATATATATATATATATATATATATATATATATATATATATATATATATATATATATATATATATATATATATATATATATATATATATATATATATATATATATATATATATATATATATACATATATATATATATATATATATATATATATATATATATATATATATATATATATATATATATATATATATATACATATATACATATATACATATTTATATATATATATATATATATATATATATATATATATATATATATATATATATATATATATATATATATATATATATACATATATATATATATACATATATATATATATATATATATATACATATATACATATATATATATATATATATATATATATATATATATATATATATATATATATATATATATATATATATATATATATATATATATATATATATATATATATATATATATATATATTTATATATATATATATATATATATATATATATATATATATATATATATATATATATATATATATATATATATATATATATATATATATATATATATATATACATATATATATATATAAATATATATATATATATTTATATATATATATATATATATATATATATATATATATATATATATATATATATATATATATATATATATAAATGTCTCTTTCTTTACTAAGTCCTTACATAGATCATTCCTTTCTTGTGAAACAAATGGGTTTTCATGAAGAATGTGTAGCTGTGGGTTATCCATTGAAAACAATGGAGCACAGCCTCAGGGCTCGAGGATAGCTGGCATTTATTTAAACTGATGCAGGCCAAAATGTGGGCAGGAGCAGCTTGAGTCGCATTGCATTTTGGACATAGGAGATAAATTTTGTGGCCCGTCACATGACGATATACACGAGTGAGTCCCCTTTTCGAAATTATGTAACGAAATTATATAACGATAGCTGTGCTACCGTTTGCCAGAAAGGGGGTGAGTCCTCGGTAATTTAGAAGAAGGAACCAATCAGAAGATTCCCACACGTGACCTGCCACTCCCAGAGGTATCACTTTAAATGGAAGACATTGCTACCACGATATATTTAACTTGCCCTTACCATCATTAGTGAGCATGAAGGATCTTCGATTTGGTCGGGATTCGAGTTCACTGCTATTCGATAACGAGAGCGAAAGCACTAACCAAACTAGCCACCATAGTCCCAGAGAGTAATAATAATATCAATCATTCATTAATAAAATAACTTATACTTATCTAGAATTATGTCATCAATATGCACAAAAGTTCCAATTTTTAACGTATGTAAAAATATTCAAGTTTTAATAAAAACATTTCTATAAATATACATTTTTTTGTTGTTCTTAATTTTTATGTCTATTTATCAATTTTTTAAAATTTGTTTATATTTTGATTAAGAGCAAATCAATGGCTGAGTAATTAGGGCTCCTGACTTTGAGTTTAGGGTCTCAGGTTCGAATCCCGTTTCGGACATGGATGTTATTTTCTCTATGTGTTTCTCTGTCCTTTCTTCTGAGATGATGAATGAATGTGGCCCACGCTATAAAAGAATTTGTGGTGGTATGGCGTGGGTTATACTGCTCGCCACCGTGAGTTGGTTCAAATGTGCCCACTGACTAACAACAACAAATGAGTAACAGTTTCCGGCTTTGCTGTTGTGCGCGGTTAGTCACCTAGTGCCTACCGTTATTAAATATATATAAATAAATAAGTAAATAAATACATGTATGCATGCATACATACATACAATAGGTCTACCGGAAAGTTCTGTCCGCTCCGGTTACAATCAGTTTCAACAAGCATTCAGTTCAACAAATCATTTCCAACCATATTCGGAAACTAGGGTTTGTGTGGAAGCATTCGAGATGGGTGCCACACAAGTTAAGTGAGAAGAATTTGAATGATCGAATCATCATATGCACATCTCTGCTTGCACGCAACAAAATCGAACCCTTCTTGGACCGGATCATAACTGGGGATGAAAAATGGATTACCTATGAAAAACATCATAAGAAAAAGGGCATATTGTGAACCCGGAAAACCTGCCCCCTCTACCTCTAAACCGAAGTTCAGCCTGAACAAGAGAATGTTGTGTATATGGTGGGACATTCGAGGACCAATACATTTTGAGCTGTTGAAACCAAACGAAAGGCATAAATTCGGAGAGGTACTGTCAGCAAATGGATAAATTAAAAACAGCACTCCAAGAAAAGAGGCCGGCGATGTTCGATAGGAAGGACATCATACTGCTTCATGACAATGCCAGGCCACATGCTGCTTTGGGGACTCGTCAGAAAGTCGCAGAACTAGGCTGAGAAATTCTGTCGCATCCACCATACTTCCCAGGCCTAGCACCATCTGATTATCACTTGTTTCTGTTCTTACAAAATTTCTTGCAGGGCAAACATTCAAGAACGAAGAAGATATCAGACAAGCACTGGTTAAATTTTTGGCCTCTAGAGGTAAGACATTTTTTTAAAAATGGGATATACAAATTGCCATCACGCTGGCAAGAAGTCATATATAATGATGGCAAATATATTATTCAATAAAGTTTAAGTTTATCCAAAGTATGAAAAAATGTATTCCTTTGTTTCATTCTAAAACGGACAGAACTTTCCGGTAGACCTAATATATATATATATATATATATATATATATATATATATATATATATATATATATATATATATATATATATATATATATATATATATATATATATATATATATATATATATATATATATATATATATATATATATATATATATATATATATATATATATATATATATATATATATATATATATATATATATATATATATATATATATATATATATATATATATATATATATATATATATATATATATATATATATATATATATATATATATATATATATATATATATATATATATATATATATATATATATATATATATATATATATATATATATATAGAAGGGAATCAAAACTAAAGAAAAATAAGATTAGATAATATCATATGAATTAAATTTTGCAATTCCTAAATTAAAATGCCTTTATTAACATGAATAGATATGCGCCTATCTCAGTTAAATTTTACAAAATAGCATTGAAAATCTCAGTTATGAATACATAAAATTATATAAAGTATTTAATATTTGTTATAATTTATCAGGCATATATTATGACTCATATTAAGTAATGTAAGCGAATAATTTGGCTTTTGTTAAACAATAGAAAACTGAGTATTTTAATGTGAGTATGAAAGATAATTATTTATTTTTTCGCTTGAGTTGGTAATACTGTTTCAAAATATATATTTTAGTCGTTATTGTGCTGTCAAGTTCAAATTGTACTTTGAAATGACCATAAAATAATTCATTTATGAGAAACAAACTATTCACCTTTCAAATCTTAACCTCTCACGCTTTTGAATACGAAATTATTTGTCTTTTTCACGACTCATTTATTGTTCAAAATGTCGTGTTACTTTAAAGTGAAATTTTCTCCACTGAGGTATGTTTATAAGATAATTCGCAATCAAGCTACCTACTACACAGAAACTTCTTTTTATGGGAGATTTTAAGGCAATTTCTTCAAGGATGAGGACATATTTTACCATTCTTTTGTTAATGAGTGTCATTAAAAATGTAAGTAGCAATCTAATTTAATGATATTATTTATTAACCAAATATTATACATTTCACGTAAAAAAAAGCAAATATCTGATATATAAATCAATGTAAATACACAATTATTTGTATTACTAAGATTAGTATAGATTTTTAAGATTGCAGGCAAGTCTCAAAAAAAATATTTGAAGTTATTTTCAATTATCATTTGGATAGTTACAACAGTCGATTGATTAACAGTTTACATTGGTGATTAATTAATAAATTTTTTTGTAATATAACAGCTATTTATTTTATATTATTTTACAATATCACATATAAACACAGAATTTATTATGATTTATTTGCTTTCAATCTTTCTTTGAAATTTAGATAATTTGATATTTTATATTTTGTGATTTCGAAGTAAAATTCTTAGTTAAAACTCCATTTAATTATATTATAATTTAAAGATAAATGTATAAAAAGTTTTCTGTCTGGTTTTTTTCTTATTATATAATAAATAGAAGTCATTATCTGATTTTATGTCTTTAAGGTGATAATATCTGTATATCAGAAACTAACAAATTTTATATTTTTGCAAACATTTTATTTGCCATCTTCTGAACCGCATTTTAGAATAATTTATTTTATTAATAGGATTTTAGATTAATTGGGTTTCATTGAAAATGTGTTATGTAGATAAATCTCAGCCGAACTCATTTAAATTACAAAATTTTAATCTATTAAATACATTTATGGTTTTATTTTTTCAATAGCATAACATTTCAACATTATTGTTAATTTTGAAGGTATCATTTTATTGAAGTTTAAAAAAAAACTAATGTGTATTAAAATATTTCATAGAATTGTGTGTTTACTTTTTAATTTAATAAGAGGTGTTTTACTAAGGAAAATATATAAAATTGTTTCACCAAATTCTCTTGTTTGAAACTGCTATGTATGTAGAAACAAATACATATGTATTATGAGAAATATATAATTTAGTATTAATTTTTGAGAAATTATATTCGAAATAAGGAATCAAATTGAATTTATGCATGAGAAATAATCCAAGCAGTTTCTAGCTGCACGTGCTATGTAAAATTGAATATTTTTTACATTATATGGGTTAACATCATGAAAAAATATGCCTATTATTGTTAATTGCAATTGACACTGCAGATACATTTCGTAATACAAAACATATTTATTTAGTTATAATTTTATTTTACAAATTTCATGTGCAATATAAAATTTTAATTTCATTCATATCTTGATTCCATATGAAGTATATGTCACACATCCTGTCTGGTGGTCCCCGTACCTGACTGCCAATAGAGAGGTCCAGGGCTCGTATCCCGGTTCGGGCATAGATGTACTTTCTCTCTCCTGTCATTGTTCTTTCCATGTATGAATGGGCTGTGAAGGGTTACCTACCCCAACAACGGATACCTATGATATGTGTGTCTTATTCACTATGCCCGTCCCAAATTCCTGCCAAACTTCTTTAATACCTGCCTCAAGTTTTCCACATTCCCAAAGCAATTTAAAAAGGGCCAAATAGTATTATTTCTAAAAAAGGAATAAAGATCCAAAAAATCCCGCCTCATACCGCCCCATATGCCTCCTTCCCTCAATAGGTAAAGTAAATGAAAGACTCATCATCAACCGTTTCAAGCATCACTTACTGATCTCCAACTACATTCACCCCAGACAATTCGGTTTTCGCTCGAATCTTTCAACGGAACACACCTTACAAACAGCAAAAGCCGTAATCAACGACAACCAAGCCCAAGATCACTACACTATGTTTCTAAGTCTGGACATAACAAAGGGATTCGGCTCAATGGCATGGCCACGACTTAAAGCTGAGCTAGCCAAAACTGCAGCACCAGCCAACATCTTTAAAACTCTCCTCTCCTTTCTGAACAACAGAGAACTTCTAGTGATCCATGACAGCGGTACCACCACAACACCCCAAAATCACGGTTGCTCGCAAGGATCAGTAGGAGGTGCGATTCTCTGGAGCATTTACTTCAACAGCGTTGTATCACACACATGGCCGGAGCACACACAAAATATTTGTTTTGCGGATGACACACTCCTAATCGCAAGAGGTAAAAACCAGAGCAGAAATAAAACACCACAGCAATGAATCCCTACCGATTTTCTCAAATCTTTGCAACGCTCTTCAGCTCACTATTTCACCACAAAATTCACAAGCAATGATAATTCATAAAAAATCCAGGACTCTAAAATCCAACCCAAAAATAACACTTAATGGCAGCAGCCTAAGACATACTAAATCATTCAATTACCTCGGGGTCACAATAGACAATAAGCTCTCCTTCTTACAACACATCCGAAACTTAAAAACAAATGTCCTTCCTATCTCCCAAAGAATAGGATGTATGATGGGTCGTGACTGGGGCCTTCGAGGCAAACTCCTCAAAATCATTTACACCACTATTTTCAACGGATCATCCTTTATGCAACCTCATTCTGGGCATTCCCTCTAACTACACGAAAGATAAAATTACTCTCCAGTCTGCAACGCCTCTTCACCCTCCGAATCACAAGGACATACCGAACCACGCCATCAATAAGCCTCACTATTCTCTCTGGCACTCCTCCACTCTATATCTAACTTAAATACGAAGCTTTAAAGACAGCAATCCTCCAACTTAACGAACCAGTGAACATTGATGGAGAAATTCTTCCTCTAGACCAAATAGAGGGCAAGGCTCATAAAGATCTGATTCACCCAGGTAAACGCCATATAGGAATCAAGGTGATAATCAACAAAAATTCAATCTTACAGCCTACTCCCAACCACCCCAACTACTACACAGACGGGTCAAAAATAGATGGATCAACTGGAGCAGCTTTTGTCTTACTGATCAATGACAGCATCATCACGTCAAGTAAATTCTTACTAAACCCAAGGAATACAGTATTCTAGGCTGAGGCTCTCACCATCCTTGAAGTCATAAGGCACGCCTTAATCTCCAAACACCCAAAATCAACAATCTGGTCAGACAGCCAATCTACCCTTCTAGTTATCAACAACCCCTTACATCACCCCCCTTGTTCAACTAATTCAATCACTGATAACCGATGCAGCAAATTCATGTAAATTCACCCTCATCTGGACCAGAGCTCACATAGGCATCCAAGGCAATGAGCTCGCTGACGCAGCTGCGAAAGAATCAACCAAACTTCCAAAAGATGAACAATATCACTTCGCATGGTCCCAAACATCCATAAAACACAACCTTAAATTTCAAAAATTAGTCTCATGGCAAACCGCATGGACAATAGCACACCAGGGAAGAACAACTAACAAAATAATTCCAAAAGTCTCCGAGCCACGCCTACTGGATAACCCGTATATAAATTACTTCGTAACAGATCATCGTCCATTCCCAACTTACTTTAAAAAATAAATAGAACATCTTCATCTCTCTGTCTCTGTGGCAAAGAAGGAAATCCTTTCCATTACATTACAGAATGCAGCTACACCACATAGCATCATCGCAAATGCCCTCAAAACCTTAACTACACCGATTTTCTTCGATTCTGTCTTCGTTCAGCTCACCACAAGAAAAAATTAACACTAATCGCTAAGCTCCTCACAGAAAAAAATCTCGATCTGTTCAAGGACAGGAATCCTCCTTCTATCAGCTCGTCAGATGATTCATCAGACTTAGACTTTTAACTTCCTCAGTTTAATCAAACTTGAACTTTTAGTTAGAGACTTCAAAATTGAAATTACTGTTTTTCTCCTACCAATCACAGAATCAATGACTTTGCAGCCACACAATAGTTTCATTCTTCATTTGTATATAACTTTTCATTGCCTCATTCACTTATACTTCTTAAAAAAATTCCTATCTTTAAATACTTTTTTTAAAATTTCAATCATTCATCCTTATGTTGTCATCCCTGCCTGATATAGAACTGTAATGTTTTGGATACTGCAAGACCCAATATAAGGCTTTAAGGCACCACCATTGTAAATCCTTCATTTCCAACAGCATGCTGGGTGACGGCACAGTTTGGGGACAACCTTTTAACCCCTGGTAGGTGCTGCTTGCTCACGATGGTGATGAGTGAACTAAACCCGATAACCGATTGGTACAGAACGGGGTTCACTCCTATCTCTTATGCATGTATGGTGTGTGTGTACTGAGGAAGTCGAACCCTACACCAAATTACAGGTCAGTTGGAAAAGTGGAGCAGCGCACCCCTTGTTGCCAGCCTAACTGGCACACAACAACCTACATATGAAATATATATATATATATATATATATATATATATATATATATATATATATATATATATATATATATATATATATATATATATATATATATATATATATATATATATATATATATATATATATATATATATATATATATACAGTGGAACTTGGAAACTTGGATAATTCGAAGTTTTACTCCAGAAGAAATACACTGTCAATGCAGTAACTTTTTCAGGTTTTCCGTATTTTCCGAGAGGGAGGAAGAGACGCACTACAGGCTAAGAGTACAGGATTAAGGGGGAGGAAGATTGTTGAGGGCGGGAGGAAAGAATGGGAGAAAATTAGTGTGACTGGACTGCACTGTTAACCCCTTTTTTGAACGACAGGCGTTTAACGTTGCATGCAGCTGTTTTCCAAGAAACCTGTAGTGGTCACATGTTTTTTCTTTCGTGTGTGGAAACTTTTAGTCTTCATTTCACTTGAAACTTCAGAACAGCAAGCATGTCTTTGAGTAAACCACGCGTTCCCTACAAGACCTTAACTTTGGAACAAAAAATTTCCGTCATCCGTGAAGTTGAAAAAGGTTTAAGAAAGAAATGCGACATTGCAAAAGAATACGAAATAGCGGCAAATACACTTTCAACTTTTTTGAAAAATAAGGAAAAAATTCTAAGCAGTTGTTCTAGTGTAAACGGAAAAAGGAAAAGAGCAAGAGATGCGGACAATCCAGATCTCGATGAATGTGTATTAAAATGGCTTAAACAGTCGAGATACAGAAACATCTCTCTGAGTGGAACTCTTCTACGCGCTAAGGCAGAAGAATTTTCTTCTATCATGGGAAACAACAACTTCAAAGCTAGCTCAGGTTGGCTGGATGGATTCAAGGAAAGAAATGGAATTTCATTCAAAACTGTGTGTGGTGAAAGTTCAAGTGTAGACGAGAAGTCAGCCAATGAATCGGCGGGCAGACTTTTGCAAATCATAAAAGATACACCGGTAAGTGATATTTTCAATGTCGATGAAACTGGACTATTCTTTAAGTGTACGCCGGACAAAACTCTAGCATTTAAGGGAGACAAATGCAGTGTGGCAAAAGCAGCAAAGAACGTGTAACATTACTAGTGGGATCCAATATGAATGGGACTGAAAAGCTTCCTTTACTTATGATTGGAAAATCTGCCAATACAAAATGTTTCAAGAACGTGAAAACAAAGCCAGTGGAATACAGGGCAAATACAAAAGCTTGGATGACTGCAGACCTTTTCAAGGATTGGCTGTTAGAGCTCGACCACACGTACCAAAAGAAAAAAGAAAAATTCTCCTGTTCATTGATAACTGCACGGCACATAAGTCGATTCCTGCAATGGAAAATGTAAAGGTTATTTTTTTCCATCAAACATGACCTCAATATTGCAACCAATGGATCAGGGCATTATCAAAAACTTCAAACATTTCTATCGATGCCTTGTCGTACGACATCTTCTAACTGATTCTTCCAAAAAGCCCAACATTTCTGTCCTCGATGCAGCAAGAATGTGCTTGAATGCATGGTCGAAAGTCAGCGAAGAAACAATTGCGAATTGTTTCAGAAAAGCAGGGTTTATTAAGGAAAACACGAGCCCCGGCGAGATTTTTGAAGATCTACCTCAACCAGATGCATGGGAAAACGAAATGCCTTTTCATGATTACGTTAACATTGATGAAAGTGTAGAAATATGTGGAGAACTATCCGACAAAGAAATTCTATCCGAAGTTCTAAACAACAAAAGCGATGCAACAGAGGACGATAATGACCCCGAAGAAGCTAATGATGTTGAAGAAAGGCCGATTCCAACTTCATGTGATGCAGTTTTTCATTTAGCGGAATATCGTCGCTATGCAGAAGGACAATGTAACGTAAGTCAAGCTATCTTTCAATCCATAAATATTCTTGAAGACTTTGTTAAAAAAATCAGTTGAGCGCTTTAAAACAATCTAAAATATCGCAATATTTTCCAAAATTGTAATTCAGAGTGCATTTGTATTTTATTGTAATAAACATCGTTTCAACCTGATGGTTGTATTAGTTAAATGCATACCAATTTTACTCTTTTAATACTAGTATTTAATTGCATATAGTCACATGCAGTAAATAAAAAAATCGAAATTTCGAAAACTTGGATAATTCGAAGTTTTGCAGTGGTCCCTTGAGCTTCGAATTATCCAAGTTCCACTGTATATATATATATATATATATATATATATATATATATATATATATATATATATATATATATATATATATATATATATATATATATATATATATATATATATATATATAGTATATATATATATATATATATATATATATATATATATATATATATATATATATATATATATATATATATATATACATATATAATTTTCTTGATATTATTGTAAAATGTAAATATTTCAAAAATAAATTTATTTGTTGCATTTTGAAATTACTATTTATTTTCATAATAATTGTTACTAGCATTAAGAAGTGTTGTTGCAAAAAATGCATTACAATTTCCAAGGCATTTTTTTCACATATTTATTACTATATTTACGGTAGCTTTTGTATTTTACTGAAAGATTCATATTCTTTAAATTTTTTAACGAATGCTATAGAAATAATTTTCATATTTGTGCTAAAATTCCATCAAAATTTTATAGGTTTATCTCTGTCAAAGTATTTTAAGGAAAGACCATGGAAGGCGATTTAACATGACAGGGAATGGTACGGATGATCAGGTAAAATAGTTTTTATTTAAGTTTTACTTTTTGGCTGTGATAGAAAACTCAACATATTCATTATTTAATTCATTTTATTACATACCAACATTTCAATAACCAACTTTTAATCAAAACAATGTGTTTAACTTTTGTAAAATAAAAAAATATTATTATTAATGACAGAGAACAAATAAAATAAATTTTGGGTTCTATGTCTCTTGGAAATATTAGGAAGTTATAATTTTGATAATACCTCAATTAATTATTTTGCTATGAACAATGTGAAATATATTTGAACAGCTTACAGCTGATAATAAATTGTAGCTAAAGTTTGAGTTAGTTGCATTTACATCAAATACAGTGAATTAACTACATTTAATTTACCATAACAAAAGTATAACATTTTAGTTTACAAATTTTGATATAAATTAAGCATTACCTTTAAATGAAATTCATTTAAAATTTATATCCAAAGCAAATATAACTTTGTGAAAATTTCAAAGAATCACAATTTTTTCCTTTTTAAATTCAGATTTAAAATAATGTTATTTGAATTATAAATTAAAAAAGATGTTGAATCAAAAATGAAATTGTGTTAAAAATATATATAGACCCACACTAGTGTATCCATAAACTCTTTTAATTTAACTTTGATCTGTTCAACTGGATATAGGTATCATTTGGCAATGAATCATTCAACAGCCTTTGAATATTGGTCAAATGTTGGTAAAATTGAAATTAATAATAAAATTATGCTGTATTCGTGCGACACAAGAAACAGAGAGAGAGAATTTGGAAAACTCTCAAGCATCTATTCTAACACCAAATTGTGTGGTGAAAAACTGAAGCAAAAATATACCTCTAGTTGCTTTCTAGTGGGTGGTATTAAGCACAGTATCACCCACTCAAAAACTCCCTCTAAGTCAGGTTATTTTCCAAAAATTTTCCAAAATAGGCAATTTTTCCAAAAAATATAGTATATGTGTACTTGAGTAGCTCTCAAGTAATTGTTGATCATTTGTCTCAAATGATTGCATCATTTCTTATAGATGGAGTACGATGATTGCTCATTGATTGAAAAATGTCCCGCTGGAGAAGTTTGTGTGAGAACCGGTTATGCATTGAATTGTAAAAAATATGCCAAAGGAGGTAATTTTTCTTATTCATTAACAAATTGATTTCTTAGTCAGGTTAAATTCGCTTAAGAGAGTTTTTATTTCATTATATTATGAACATTTATTTTTCACTGTAATCGTAATCCAATTTTCTCACATGGGCAGTATAATGCACTTTAAATTGGGTATACGATAAATTTTAATAATTAAAAATTACAAGTTTGAAACAATAATTTCAATAAATCAATTTATAAAATCATATCAATTGAAAGTATCAGAATATGTACTATTTAGAAGGTTTGGAGTACTAGAATTGAAATAGTTATGATATGATAAATAAAGATGTAAATCGCTCATAGTTTCACTCATACATTTTTATAATTATAGAGGAAAAGTGTTCTGATTACGATGGGAATTTAGAAGATATTCCTGTTTTTTCAATTCATCCTCCTTGTGATCCAACGGAAAGTCTTCAGTGCAACTTTGATGGCACTCAGGTAAGAATATAAAGAAAGAATACATTAAACTTGAAATATATATATATATATATATATATATATATATATATATATATATATATATATATATATATATATATATATATATATATAAAGAAATATATTCTTACAATTTGCTTGTGTTTAAAAATTTAAGCGAATGAAGGCAAAACATTCATATTAATAATTGAACTGTATCTTGAAAAAAATATTTGAAAACTTTAAATACCTATACACTTATTTAAAATAGTGGAAATGTGTATAGTATAAAAGGAATAATAAAGTACATTCTCTTTATTTCAAAATCAAAAGAAGTTTCTTATAATTCACACTCTACACCGCATACCCTAGGGTGGGTCGGTGCACCATCTTTGTCGTTATAATTCACACTCTTTTAATAGGGTTTTTTAGATTATAAAAAAGTTTTTCTTAAAAAAATGTAAGCCTATAAATTGAATTAAACATGGTATTTATCAATTATTTTAAAGAAAGTAATTTAAATGAGAACTAAAAAAGAGAAATTAAATACATTTCTAATATATGTAAATAAACATCATTACACATAAAAAATGTGTTTCGGAAATATAAGAATAAAAGGCAATGTAAGAAACAAGTAAAAATGTATCATGGTGTTGAAATTTTTAAAGAAATTTCGTGGGCTCACAGTAGCTCAGTAGTTGGAAACACTCTTCAGAGCGGAAAGTTCTGAGTTTGATCTGCTTATCTGAGTTAAACTTCTGTCTGCTGTGAGAAAATAAAAATAAATTTTTTTCAAATCATTAAAGTAGTAGTGAAAATAATGCAAACATTAGATTTATAAACCAATCCTGTATTAGTACGATGTTGCACCATCTTTAACATGTAGTACAGCTTGGGTTCACCAAAAAATCATTTTATACAAGTGTTGAATGATGTTTAGAAAAACATGGTACCATTTTTCACGGAGATATTGTTAAAGGTCTAAGAGAGAAATGGCCATAAAAGATATCAATTCTGCATTGAATGCTCTAACATAGACCTTTATATGCAATTATATTGAGGATTATCTGAGTGCGCCAAAGTACAATGACTGTGCGAGCCAAAGTACATGCATAATTTTATACTCATTTTCATCAAACTATGATTGGACAACTCCAGTTTCATAGATAGGTGCATTATCATCCTGGAAAACTCCAGATTTTGTAGGAAACAAAATCCGTATCATAGGAAGATCTGGTAAGCTAAAATTTATCTATACTTCTCCACAGTGATATAACTTTACAAAGTTACGATTAGTACAGCCAAAATCCTCGACACGGCTACTCGTCTCATGAAAAATCCATTTCTATGCTTAACAGTTTGGAAGGAGATAATCATGATCCTACGCTTGTGCAGATGTCTACCAAGCATGTACCAATCCAGTTGTAGGTAAAATTGTGAAAGACAATTCATGAGATCATATTACTTTTTTCCAACTGTCGATCAACTAGGTTTTGCATGTGTGACACTACTGGAGACAATGTCTGCATCAACATGTGATAAGTAGTTTGGAACTCTACCGAAAACGTTATGTTTATGAGGTGCCTTCTAACTGTAATCGAGATGCTGATTGAGCTATGTGGTCGCTTTTGCTTCAATTGTTATTTTTTTAGACATTACAATCCGCTTCAATACTCGTTGATCTCTTTCATAGAGGTTTTCTTGTTCATTTTTTTACTTTGACTATCTCGTCTCATCACGCTAATGTGTAGGTGGTCATGACTTTAGACACTGTACCTCTAGTTACACCTAAATGTTGAAATGTTTCGACAATACTTACGACAGCTACATGGGCTCTTGCACCTTAAATATCTGAAGGGTCCGACATTTTTCGCTTAAAAAAAAAAAAACAGACTTACAGAACTGTAATGAAAAATAATAAAAAAAAAAAATAACTATCATTACATTTGAATGTTTTCGAAACATTAAAAAATGTAACTTTTGTTCATGGATATTTCTTTTATTTTGATAAGCACTTGTGTGTTTTTATTTAGTTTAATTTTTTAAATTAATTTTTAGTTTAATTTTAGTTTTAATTTTTTATTCGTCTGAAATTTTCATTTCTATCCTAAGCGAATAATTTTGTTCTCATTGAAAACGTTTCGAATTTAAAATTTTCATTTCTGATATTTTTTGTAGCTGATTTACATTTTATTTCCTTCAATATTTCTGAAAGACCATGTATTGTTTATTACTTAATTTAGCATTTTACTTATTTTTCGCTAGACTATTTTTCGAAATTAATGCATATGTACATATATATACGTGGATTCAAAGCTAAATTCCTGTTTAAGTAATTACGACTTAAATTTTGTTTAACTAAATAACCAAAACATCTTAAAAATTGAACAAAACATAAAAATTATAATTTAAGTTTCTTAATCTTTTGTGTACAAGCAAATTGTATTATTAATAAGAACAAGCAAATTGTATTTATTTACTGAAAGATTAAGAAATTTTGCTTGTTTGGATTATATTTAGATTAAGAAAACCTTAGAAGCTAACAAATAGGAAAATTTAAATTCGTAGCTATTTATACAGCTCTTAGTAAACAGTTCACACATTAGCGACAAAGTTTGGAAGGGATATGAGATGTACCGCTTCACAGAAGTATTTCTTATATATCAGAGATCTCGCTAAGTGTTTTAGCTCTGCATTAATGTATTGCTTCTAGAAAATATAAATGAAAAATGCAATTTAAAACCGCGAGAATATAAATGCATATTTTCTGTTACTAAGAGATATGATATGAAACTCCATTCCTACATAATGCATTAAATAATTGGTTGCAATTGACTTTAACATTAATTGCTATACATTTAGATTATAAAACATCTATGAAATTCTTAAGAAATTTCTATTTGATCATTGACATCATTGAAATTTTTTTAAAAACTGCATACGGAATCTCAGTTTTAATTATAAGATATTTTAAGAACAATATTTTGCGTAATAATACTTCTTAGAAAAATGCCTAAGATTCTACTTTCATATAACTTGTCTCTTTCTAGGAAGTCTGTGTTAAGCAATCAATTCCCTGAAACAGAGAAAGGAAAAAGAAATACTGTATGCTGTGTTTAAACAATGGTGTTTTTGTTTGTAGCAAAAGCGTAGATGCAGTAAATTTGTTTTTTCACTTGGAGCTTATTTTTATTTTTGAAATCATAATATGCATTAGAATATTTTACTTTTATTTCTGTATATAAATGAGATATTTTTACAAAGTAAAGCCCGCGATTTTGTGTGATAATGTTAATTCTCGGTAGGAAAAATATCACATTGATGATAACATATACTTTCGTCACTTTACACACAATTTTGTAAGAATTATATATATATATATATATATATATATATATATATATATATATATATATATATATATATATATATATATATATATATATATATATATATATATATATATATATATATATATATATATATATATATATATATATATATATATATATATATTATATATATATATATATATATATATATATATATTTATATATATATATTTATATATATATATATATATATTTATATATATATATTATATATATATATATATATATATATATATATATATATATATATATATATATATATATATATATATATATATATATATATATATATATATATATATATATATATATATATATATATATATATATAAAGGTTGACAACTTTATCCTGTTGACAATAAATATTCTATTAAAGTAAAAACATGTAATTTATTTTCAAAAAACTAACTTTACTTAAGTCATTTGTTACTTAGATACAACATATTTAAGTATTTTCAAAATAGCCCCTTTGGGCATCGATACAGAACCTTATATGTCGCGTAAAGTATTCTGCAATGGGCCACAGTTCATCAATCGTTAATTCAGCCCATTCCTTCTTAAGAGCAGCCTTTAGGCATTCCAAACTTCGATGTGGCTTACAGCATACTCTTGATTGCAGAATAGACCAAACACTATAGTCCATTGGGCTTAAGTCAGGTGAATAGGGAGGCCACATTCCCAGAGGTATGAAATCTGGAAAATTTGCTAGACACCAGTCTTGCGTTGCTTTTGCTCTATGAAAAGGGGCAGAATCTTGTTGAAGTGTCCAGATGCTATTTTTAAAATGTTTTTGGGTCCAAAGAAGTAAAACCGACTGTAAAATCTCTTTGCAGTACATGGTCTTGTTCATTTTGACGCCTTGATCTATGAAAATCAAAGGAGTTTTTCCAGATTCAAAAATGCCTCTCCAACCATAACTGACTATGGTTTTGCCGCCATTCTACTCTTGTGGAAGTTCCAGGACGATCAGATGATCAGTAACGGTCATTTTGTCGATTTTAGGATTGTTCAATTGTGAAAAGTGTTTCGTCTGTGAAGATGAAATGCTTCTGTTCGTCTTTTGCGGATTCTCGAAGGAGAGCTCGACATCTTTGCAACCGTGTACGCTTATTTTGCTCAGTTAGTTTCTGTACTTTTCGAAGTTTATATGGCTTAAGTCCAAGTTCTTCGTTTGCAATTTGCCTAACTGATACTTTATTAACCACTATTTCTCTTTAGCTATTTTTCTCACTGAGTTTCTTGGATTTCGGTTAATTCGTTTCCTGATAATTTTGTGAATTTCATTTGCATTCACAGCTCGTTTTTTTTTTGTTTTCGGCGTCTATCATCGTCATGGCCAAGCTTCAAGAATCGTTTTATAGTATGTGATACAGTTTGTCTGGACATTCAGCTTTCTGGCAATCCGAATTTGCTTTAATTCAACCTCAAATAAAGCAATTATTTTTCATCGTTGGTTTGGCATATTATTTCGTACGAGAAAGTAAATACTACCTATATGTTTTTCTGACATTAAGATCTTTTAAGCAAATGAAATTATTATGAAAAGTGGTGAACATAAATTAAACCAATGAAAATTAGTAGAATTTTGTCAACAGTATAAAGTTGTCACTATATATATATACAGATATATATATGTATATATATATATATATATATATATATATATATATATATATATATATATATATATATATATATATATATATATATATATATATATATATATATATATATATATATATATATATATATATATATATCTTTGCCTTTTTCTCCTAATATACTTATTCATTACATAATTTTCGAAACTCTTAGAAATCAGGTTAAATAATTTTTAAAAATTCGTTGAACTTTCCTGAAATTAGTAAACATTTTTTAAATAGGTATTATTAATGTAAATTCTTGAGAACTGAAAAAGTTTTTCCTTTTATTTAAATACATTGCATTACTTACGTCTAAAATTCAGCATTTAAGAATCCTGTAAAGTAAACAATGGTATAGATTTAATGAACATGAACTAAAATTCTTATATTCAATTTATGCATGCAGTCTATTCTATTGTAAGGAATTTATTATGCAGCTTTCTACAATTTCTATTTCGCATAAACTTCATAAAAACTCTCTTAAAAAGAGTTGAAATATGTATCTTTAATAAAGAAAATGATTTAAAAATGTTATATAACCCTTTCAACACAAATTTTTAAAACTAAGATAATTTAGGGATTTAATAGTTCAACTAAAATATACACATATATTGCTAAATTAAAGACAAAAATTAACTATGAATGTATCTGGGACATGACTAAAATAAATTCCACACTTACTTATTCCATTGTGTGATTTAAGAACGCAAACGGGATACATATTTTTTGGTGGAGTCGAAAGGGTTAAAGCAGTTATCCAATAAATAAGTATAAATAAAGTAGTTCTATAACTTTGTGAACATACTTAGTTTTTACCACATTTTAGGTTGAATACCAATTTAAAAAACAATAAAAAAGCTTTGAGTTTTTTTTTCTGTTGTAGTTACTAATGACAAACATTTGGACAAGCTAAGCTCGCTATGCCGTTGGCTATGCGAATATGAGGTAGTAGAATGCGTCTTTCGCTTAACCAGAACACCACGAATGTGAGAGCACAGATTTGCTCCAAACTCCTCCGATAGATGGCACCACCAAAGGATCCGCTCCCTCAATTTTGACAATGATCTGAAGGGGTAGGAAGTTTTCTCCAGACCATTGCACCCATGGTAACAACCGGCTACAGCTCAACGACCGGCTACAGGACTTTCGATTCCATAGATTTAATAAGAATGTACATCACATGTACTCGGTAGGTCTAGGGCGGCTATGAGAATCTAACCCCGCCCTTCCGGACGGCAGGCTGATGACCTAACCACTGGGCTGGCACGGCCTCGATCTTTTTTAACTGTAATGGTATTAAACGTTATCGTAGTATATGAGAGATTCTGAACAGCATTTTGAACATTATATACAAATAGTGTGTTCAGAAAATGCTTAGCTATAAAACTTAATGATTACATTAATGAAAGTATTTCTAAAATAATATGTAAGGAAATATATTGGAATAATATTATCACATACAAATCAGTGGTGTTTAAAAAAAACCTGTAAAATGTGTCAAATTTGCTGCTGATGACTATTATTTATTGTTCGAAGTATAAAAGCCAATAGGTCTGGAGAAAATGTCTTCCCCCTTCAGATCAATGTCAAAATTGAGGAAATGGATCCTCTGGTGGGGCCATCTATCGGAGGAATTTAACGCAAAGTCATACTTTCAATTTCGTGGTCCTCTGGTTAAACGAAAAATTCACCCTACTGACTTAAATTCGCATAGCCAACAGCATAGCGAGCTGGGATTGTCTAAAAGCCATAAATAACAACATAAAAAAGCCTATGCAACAAATTAAAAAATAATAGTTGAAATATTTTTACAAGGTATTTTAACATAATAAAATACACATTTTTATATTTTTATTAATATCCAACCAAGTATATATACATCCACATACATGCAAGCGTCATTGGAACTTAGTAATATATCCAATGGTTAGTAATGCATCCAAACTGCTTTTTGTTTTCACTGCTTTCAAATGATTGGATAGGTTAGAGTTGATTCTGTTCAACAACTGGATTCAGTATCAAGTCCAAGGAAAGTAGTCAGTAACTCTATACTCTATTAGAAACAATAACTTCAAGATAAGATCAAATTTTTCCTCATCGCAAGGATTGGTAAACTTTATTATCAAAATATTCCATTAATTTCTTTAATTTTTTTAATCAAAATTTCAGATATGTTTTGTATAGAAAGTACTGTTTATTGTTCACATTATGTACAAATATTATACATTGATGTGGCCACAACTAAAATAAAAATGAATGTTGTCACATGTTAAATAACTAGGATATAATTTAAAGTAACGAAATGAAATATTATAATTATTAATTTTTTTATTTCATATCTTTGTCATAATTTTTAATTTTTTGTTAAAATTTAATAGTTCCTTTATGATATTTCTATGTACTTCCCTTTTACCTATGTACTTTTTATTTTTATGTACTACCCTTTTATACTTCATGTTTCTATGTTTTAAAAATTTGATATTCGTTTTTATAAGTCATTATAAAATATCATAAATATAGTAGAGATTGTAAACATGCTAAAGTTAATTTCATATAATTATGGATACCAGAATGTTTGTGTTAATTTTTTTATAATTTTAAGATGCTATACATTTTATATTTTCGTAGATTTATAAAATATATTCAGGTTTTTATATATTATAAAAATTAATAATGTGTGTTTGTGTATGAAATTGTAAAAAGTGTATGTGTTGATACGTAATACATATACTCATACATAATTACATATAGACATCTTTTGATATCAACATTTCTTTGATTATTATAGAAAACAATACAATATATTTTAAATTACATACCTTCGGTTGCATCCTGTCTGATTATATCCAAAAAGTAATCATAAATTCTCATTAATCTCAATTATTGTTATAATTTATTTGTTTGTTAAGAATTTGCATATTATATAATATTTTCAAATGCTCGTAATGTTTCGTTTCCTTAAATACTGTTATTGAGATAATGAACTTTATCTCTCACACAAAGTTTACTCAACCACTTACCACAGTAAAAGTACACTAAGCTGATTCGAAGAATGTATATGGTTTTTATAAATATGATGATTAACTGCTTAATTCTTTTATTGAGAAAACATTTTTATCCACAGAAACTAATATTTTAGATACTAACTTATAATTACATATTTTGAACTCAGATGGTCCCGATTCTTCTAGAATTCGATGATTTCTAGAGCCAACTACCTTAGTTGGCTCTAGAAGTCATCATTCCCAGTGACGCCATTTTGATGTACGCAGATCGCGGTAAAGACGAATTGAATAAAACTGGAAATGGTGTCTTTATCGAGAGACTTTCTGTCCGGCTTTCTAGACGCAACCCGGAAAACTGCTCGGTATTCAGAAGCGAATGAATCGCCATAAATGAAGGATTAAAGATTATCCTCCACGGCACTGGATCTAGTGACATTTGGATCCATAGTGATGAGTCGTAGCTCGATTCAACACCTACAAGACTGGAGTGGTGTGTGCGACTCTATTGGCATACAGATTATCACCAATCTTAAAATTAAAGCCAAGGGTAGGGATTGACAGTGTCAGAATGGATTCCCTCCCATGTTGACATCCAAGGGAACGAAGCTGCAGATTACGCACTCACTTATAAAGGGATTTTCTCTATAAAGAAAAAAAAACACACACAAGCAAGTCTGGCTCACCCTTTCTGCCCACCCCAGATACAGCAGGAAGACCTCCGGGCATGAGTTAAAATTTTGGGGTGGCAGACATGATCAAACGGTCGTCTCAAGACGTATTAGTGAACATTTTAAAACCATGACATTCGAATCTGGGCGCCAAACCTTTTCATTCTGCACAAAATGCAACCTGAAGCCGGCTTCCCCGATCTCGTCCTGGATTGTTTGGGGTTGGCCTCTGGCGGATGTTTGTGCAAGTCCACTGTGCTGCTGCTTGACTTCGCCATCACACGGTGTCATGGATCTGATTTAGCTGCATTTAAATCTTTGAAGAATTGTAAACAACAAAAATATATTTTGATGAGTTTTGAAGTCAAATAAAATAACAACCTAGGACATTTTGTTATTAATATATTAGTTAACAGTATCTCTCTGAAGATACAAAATGTTAAAATATATGTTTTATATTTAGTAGGAGTTATCTCACTAATAACAAAGTTATGAAGGAAATTTAAAGTAACAAAAAACAAAAATTGAAAACATAATTTCATCAAAAGGAAATCATGGTAAAAATATAATTATAAATCAAATTTATCAAATTATTTAACTCCTAGACTACATAAACTAATTATTTAAGGTCAATGTTTATAAGTAGTTAAGGATATGGGAATATAAAAACAATAAAGAGTTAGATTAATATTTCTGAGTTATAGTTGTAAATTCATTGGCTGCAATGAAAATTTTGGCATTTGCTATTCAGTTCAGTCACAAGAGACACTTCTTATGTAAATATTTTATATTTTTAAAACCATTAAAAATAAATTGGTTTTGGTTATTTTCATTGCATTTTTTAAAAATAGCAAAATAATGTGGAGTTTAATAAAATTATATTCACCGCATATAACTGATGTGTGTATAATCTTCAATTACATTATTATGAATGTGTATATATAAATAAATTTCTATTTTTAACTTTTGCATAATATATAGGACTTGGTATGGTAGAAAATATTTTATATATATATAACTATATCTATATATACATAGCTTTATCTAAGAAAACAGTTAAATTATCTCGTAAATTTTCCAACATATCCTTGTACTTCATTAAAACCTGATGCAAGGAAAATTTTGGTATTTGCTATTCAGTTCAGCTTCACAAGACACTTCTTGTAAATACTTTATATTTTTAAAAGCCATTAAAAATAGATTGGTTTTGGTTATTTTCATTGGAATTTTTAAAAATAGCAAAATAATGTGGAGTTTAATAAAATTAGACTCAGCATATATAACCGACGTGTGTATAATCTTCAATTACATTATTATGAATGTGTATACATAAATAAATTTCTATTTTTAACTTTTGCATAATATATAGGACTTGTATGGTATGAAGATATTGTTCTCTATTCAGTTCAGTCACAAGACACTTCTTATGTAAATATTTTATATTTTTAAAACCATTAAAAATAGATTGGTTTTGGTTATTTTCATTGGAATTTTTAAAAATAGCAAAATAATGTGGAGTTTAATAAAATTATATTCACAGCATATAACTGATGTGTGTATAATCTTCAATTACATTATTATGAATGTGTATACATAAATAAATTTCTATTTTTAACTTTTGCATAATATATAGGACTTGGTATGGTAGAAAATATTGTTCTTTTATCTTATATATATATATATATATATATATATATATATATATATATATATATATATATATATATATATATATATATATATATATATATATATATATATATATATATATATATATATATATATATATATATATATATATATATATATAACCTGTTTTCCTAACCATGAGGGGTGCAAAGCATATGTCGACCTAATGCGAAACCCTCAGTGTTTAGTTCCCGAATTAGTTGGTACTCAATTTATCCTCTCACTGAAGAGATGAAAGGCTGAATCGACCTAGCCCAGCCCTAGGATGAAACCTAGAGCCTGACTTGTGAGCGGGAAACGATACCACGAAGCCACTTGAAGTATGAAATAAGCGTTTATTTCATTTAATATTTTAGCAACATTGTTTTACTTAACAAATGGAAGTACAATAAAAGAAAACTGTGAATTCATTGAAGTTATTTATTTCAAATTATAGAGTGAATTCAGTGCAAAGATAAAATTATGTACATATTATTAAAAACAGATTATATATTATATTATTATCTTAAAGTTTTTTATTTCGTAAAAGAATGAAGTGTTGAATTATTGTAAAATGTAATATACTTCTCATATTTAAATAATTCATGGATTTTCTATATGAGTCACAATTATTTTTTAAGAGGTAATTCATATTTTTATAAAATATTTATTATTTAAACACTCTTTCTGTTATATTTAGAATTCTTGGTAGGGAATTAATAAAAAATATTATTAAATTTCTAGATATATGACATCGCCATAATAGTTTTAATTGTTAAAGCTGTATAAAATAACTATTTTTTTTGTAGGATATTTCATAAGAAAATTTTCTTTTTATATAAGAAAAACGTTAATTTAGCTGCGATTTTTATTTTAAAGTATGAATGGATTTATACTTGAATGAATTTTATGCCTTAATTTATCAGACAAATTATTTCCCAGATTTTATATACTACATATATTTTATCAGTTTGAAATTTTATTAATAATTTGCTGTTGTTCTTACTTATGACATTTGGATAATTCAAGCTCGCTATGTCATTAGCTATGCGAATTTAAGTCAGTAGGGTCGTTTAATCAGAGCACCCCGAAGGTGAAAGTACGACTTTGCTCTAAGCTCCTCCGATAGATGGCACCACCAGAGGAACTACTCCCTCAAATTATAGATAATTTTACTTATGTAAAGAATTTAACAATTTATGTATACTTCGAAGTTTCCATGGTTAAAATTTAAGTATTTTTACTTTCATAGGTATAAATGTATGACTAAATTTTAAGTTCTAAATGAAAAGGAATCTTTTTCATGAAACAAAAATTTATTAAACATATTTTACATAGATATTCAGGTACTTAAGTGATTCAGAGTAATTCTGTTGCGAAGAACTTGAAATTTCCCATTTTCATCTTCACTCCATCTTAACACACACTTCCTGTAAAAATATAAAACATGCACTTATTTAAACATTATAAAGATTATAACAGTTTATATTATTCTTATAATATATTAAAAAAAACATATTTATAAATGCAATTTTTCTTAAATGTTATTTTTACGCATTAAAAAATTACATAAATATATTCTTTTTTGAACTCAAAAAAACGTACTTCTGTACAAATAAAATTAAAAAAAGCACATTTCGGGAAATAGTTTTACATTTAAATATTTGATAAATTAGGAAATATTTATATTTATTTTTATTGTGTAATTCAGAACTTATGTATTATAAAAAACATAATTTTTTATTCTAAATGAACTGCTTCTCAATTTAAAGAAAAAGTTATATTTTTGAAGAGATAAAAAATTTCATACCAAGATTTATCATTGTCGTATAAAATAGTCTTCTAAGATTTTTGAAATTAAACTAGTTATACAGTTATATAATTAAACTAGTCATTTTCAATATAATTGCTGTGATGTAAATGATTGGTCTGGTTTGTTGATCAAAGGTCATTTTTTGCTCAAAAGGGGTAATTAGACAGGGCCATTCCTCTCAAAATACTGGAATTCGAGCCTACGATTGAACAGAATTTCGATTTTCAATTGGCTACTTCTTTATGTTACAGTGTCTTTTAATGAAAAGATCACCAACAATCTTCTAATAATTATACTTAGCATTTTTCGAAGTCTTGGAACGGGGAAAAGTAGTACACTATTCCCCAAAAGTTAAGAAACAACATGTTACCATAAAAAATGACATTAACAATAAAATTTATAGTTTATGTAAATGATAAAAAATAAATTTCTGTAAAAACGCTGGCAACCACTTTGTTGATAGATAAATACAGGTACAATGCCAACAGTGCTACAGGTAGATATGAGTAAGAGAAAGATGTGCAAGCATCAGGCTTTCTTCATTACGCGTGTAAGTTTGGATTACTGATTCGTTGACAATAGTCTGTGGAGTTCTGCAATGTCTGAGAGAAGCAGTTTGCTTCATTCGTCAAGGTGGTGTTCGGTAGGATGGATGGAAATGGGTATGTCACAGGCTGATGCAGTTAGACTCTATAATGTATCTCGCAGTATGGTACACCGTCTCTGGAACCAATATCGAACCGAAGCTTCTATATTCAGAATACATATTCCAGGAGGATTTTGAGCTACAACACTTGCAGAATATCGTCTTATAGCTGCTTCGGCCCAAAGGAGAAGAAGCCACAACTTGTTACAGACCACTCTGTAGCATTAGGGAAAAGAGCATGCGTTAGTACTGTGCTATGGTGTCTTCACCATTTAGGTCTTTATGCAAAGCAACTAGTTGAATGTGTTCTCCTCCCCAGACAACAGAGAAGGGCCTACTTACCTAGGACAAGAGATATTCTGGACCAGACAGCAATGGGTTTCTGTACTTTTTTATAGACGAGACCTGATTCGCATGGGAGAGTGATTCAGGACGTCTGCTGATTTAGAAGGAACAAATCACTAGATACCATCTATTCAGCATTATGGAAAGACAGTTACCGTGGTGGTAGAATAATGTTTTGAGCAGGAATCTCACTAGATGGACCTTCATATGTTCCACGGAGAACTGTCACTGGTGTAAGATATCGGGACGAGATCTTTAATTTATAGGCCCATCCGTATGCCAGTGCAATTGGCAATGATTTCCTTCTGATGGGTAATAACACATGATCTCATCGAGCTGTAGTTGTTGAGGAATATCTTGAGGGTGTCGGTTTGGAGGGAATAGAATGACCAGCTCGATCTCCAGACCTGAATCTCAGAAAGCATTTGTGGAACTATCTTGGTAGACAGGTTGCTGCTTTAAGTCCTCTTCCAAGGTCTGTAGAAGAACTGGATAACAGCTTACTCCGTGCACCAACAACGTAATTGACACCATAGAAAGTTGTTGCCAATGCATTAAAGTTAGAGGTGGGCATATCCCTTATTAAAAATTTCCATTTATTACGTTTCTATGACATTTCACCACATAAAACTGTGATTATTATTTTTACCAAGAATGAGCTTTTCCAGCGAGATTGCTTCATTTTTGTTGTAAATCATTTATGCTTTGTTCTTATGTATACTTCTATGTTACAATCAATAAGTATTTTGTTTCGACATGCCATTCATATTTTTTATACATTAATTCATTTGAAAATTAGGCACAAAAATCGATTGTTTCTTAACATTTGGAAGCCATTGTACTTACATTCCTTCACTAGTTGCGGGTCACAATAAATTGAGACACCTCATTTTTAATTCCTAAATTGAAAGAGATCATTTGAGAAATCTTATGAGCCTGTTTACTTAATACTCAAGATAAATTTCTCGTCTCTAAGTGAAACTAGCACAGTAATGATTAGTTTGGTTAGTTATCATAACAATTACTAATTTATCAAAATTTAGTGTAATAGCTTAAATAAAAGAGTATTAACTTCAAATTTCAAGTGTGTGTGATTCTTAAATCACCTGTGTATTTTACTTAGAAGACGTAATATAACCCTTTTTTATATTTTCATCAGCCCATTGCAAAGTCATTTCATATAAATCATCAGTTACAATATAAAACTTATCCTTTTTTGAGAAACAAAACCGTGAATTTTTATGCCAAAAAAAGCTGATGTAAGAACTTTTCAAATACTAAAATATTTTATATATCCTGATATCAATAAACTCATAAATGCAAGGTATAAAAAATAGGGTTCTCAATGGACAAGGTAGAGTACGCAAGATTCTGAATCAAAGTTCCTGAATCAACTTGTGTAGTTCCTAAATCAAATGTTACACTAACCACTTGAATCTGCGGAGGATGTTTCAATAACTCTTACATTATTCTAAGGTTATACAAACTTTCATTTTATAATATATCAGATTTTGAAGCCATATTTTATAAAAATTTATAGCTGAAATCTTAAAGTTTTTTGATATATTGCTGTTATTTATGGCATTTGGACAAGCCATATTGGACAATTCGCAAAGCCATTGACTCGCTATGCCATTGGCGAACCGAATTTAAGTCAGTAGACTGCGTCTTTCGTATAACCAGAGCACCACGAAGGTGAAAGTACGGCTTTGCTCTAAATTCCTCCTATAGAGGGCACCACCAGAGGATCCACTTCGTCAATTTTAACTCTTGTATAGAGGGAGAGGAAATTTTCTCCAGACCATTACAACCATGGTAATTGCTCAACGACCGAACATAGGACTTTCGATTCCACAGATTTAACGAGTACGTATATTCCATGTACTCGATGAGTCTTTGGTGGTATTGAGAAACGTATTAAAACTCTGCAGCTGATGTTTTTCTAGCGTGATACGTTTTGGCAAACAATTTTTATTTTGCAAATCAATTTTGTTACACTACCTTCAAAAATCGCAATCAGATGATTAAACCTGATTTAAGGGCTAAAAGTGGCCTATGATGACGTTTTTTGTGATGGAAGAATCGAGGTTTGATCCCAGCCACTCTTGAAACCTGCAAATGCATGTGGCCTTTCTGTCTTCTGCAAAGAAGCCTATTAGAATGATTTCCGAGCTTTCTTTCATGTCCTCTGGTCAGGCATAAGCGCTCTGGGATACTATCCAAATGTTATGCGACTGTCTCCGGTTGTTAAGTTGTTAGGTTATTCTTCTTTATTGAGTCTACAGCTCTTTGTGGGCCAAGGCCTTCTTCAGAATCTTCCATTCTGATCTTGCTTTGGAAATAGATCTCCAGTTTTTGATCTTTATAATTCCAAAATCCTTGTCGATACAGTCGAAAAAAGGATGACAACGGCATGCCTTGTTCCCAGGTGGTCACCCTCCAAAGTACTGACCACGCCCGATGATGCTTTACTATACAAAAATCTGCATATTTATTATATTCTTGCATCTGTTATTATCCAGGAGAAAGCCTGAAGTATGTCATTCCCCCCATGTATATATTCGTCTCCTTTTGTTTTTTAATAAAGAAGGTTATGGCAAAGTATGGTGCCAACCGAGCAAGCGGCCTTGTCATGATGCAGATACCGTCTCGATTCCATCTTGTCAGACACCTTAGATCACCAGCACCTATTTTACAACTTAAATTTTTTTTATTTTCAATTGTTAAACTTTTGATATAATTTTAGATTAACAACTATTAGTCACATTTAATACATATTTTACATAGGAGATATATACCGTAGGACGGGTGTTCCTGTCTACAAAAGACATCCCTTCGTCCATTGACTTCGGTGATCGAACAAGAACCGGTATTTTCATCATGTGTTAGGTTGTTGAGGTACCAAAATACCTGTTTTCTGCAAATTAACAACTTACAAATAGTCCACTGAAAAAAGTTATTTTTCAAAAATACACACCCGAAAAATAGCAACATAAAATTAATTTTTTTAGTGAGTCAGAATGTTATCTTAACCCATTCTTAATGAGATGAAAAAGTTTTTGATCATGAAGAATTTCATTATTTGGATTATGAATCATATGGTATTTTTACCTTTCCACCTTTTTCAGTACAATCGAGATTTTGCGAGGGGTCGCATGGAGGATTAGTAGTAAAAACAGGAACATCTTGTGGATCACCATCACACTCAGAGCATGGTTGTCCTGTGGATATAATTTCATATTAGCTAATCTTATCAATGCTAATCAATTTACCAAATTTGTCGTAATGATTTAAAATATATAAGTACAATAAATATTTTGTAAACTATAGTTGATTGTGAGATTAATTTATAACAAACAAATTCTTAATTCTAGCTTGGCATAAGCATTCTATATTCCAAAAATGAAAAGGAATCATTTAATATAATTTCAATATCTAAAAAATGCATTGCATAGTTATCACATCTACAATTTAATAGAAACAATGCAAATACTGAGTTGTACGCATGCATACATAAATAAATAGATATGAATATGTATTTTATATGTATAAATATATAAATACGCATGCATTTATAGACACATGAACACACATTCACTTACAGGACCGCGGTGCCCTGATTGGTTAAGACGCCGTTCTCATTATTTGAAGGTAGTGAGTTCGAATCCCGGCTTAACCGAAGATCCGCCATTTAGATTAAAGCGGCTGGGGCACGTTAAAACAGGGCGTAGTCACAATGTCCACCACTGAAATGATACATCTGGGGGTGTCAAGTTAAGTATTGAGGTTTTCTACTTGGTCCCTCCTTCAAAACTTGATGATTCCACCCAGCTGCTTCTATCTATCTAGAAGAGCCATACTCAGGACTAAGTACAGGAAAGCACTCTGATGCAACAACATCCACTATATATATATATATATATATATATATATATATATATATATATATATATATATATATATATATATGGGATTGAAAGCGCCACCAGAGGGCCACTCACATGCTTGCCGCCAGACACGCAGAGGAGAAAGGAAGAGAACGACGATGTGAGGGAATGAAAAAGACGTGATGACAAAGACGCGAATGGATATTAAACTTGTTTGGAATTATAACTAACTACAATGATGTTAAAATGGACAATACGCTTTGATATTGTACATATGTATATCAATTTATATTATTATTATAAAATGTAATTAAATAATTAAACATTTATCGGTCATTTTTACTGATAACCAAGTAAGAACCCACATATATATATATATATATATATATATATATATATATATATATATATATATATATATATATATATATATATATATATATATATATATATATATATATATATATATATTTACAGATGAGCAAGTTTTTATTTAATTTTTTTCGCAATTTTCCCGGTTTTTAATTCTTATCTTTGCTTTCTTTTTTTTTTATTTATTCATTTTTTCCCTTTAATTATTTTTAGTTCAAGAAACAGGCAGCATTTTCATAAGAAAATTCGTTTTATATAAAATTGCTGAAATGAATTTGCTTTGTTTCATAAATTTTTCAAATATAGCATGAAAAGTTTTATTTTGCTTGGGAATTTCGAGAAAAAAGGAGAAATCTGCTCATTGTAAATGCTTATTTCATGCCTACAGTTGCTTAAAATCTTCTTTGTTTTTTAATTCGTTATATTTTATTTGCATGTTTGGTCATCGTAATTGACTGACTCATTGCCTTTTGGGTTTATATGAATCAATTTAATTCGTATGTAAACCCAAAAGTTTATTGACGTAATCAGCTTGATTTAGAGTTCATTTCTTTAACTATTGCCTACTTTAAGTCTTTTATAGTAAAAATATCTGAGATATAGGTGTCAATTAAAGGAACTTTTAAATTCAAAGGTTATAGAAACTTTTAGAGTGAATTAAGCAAAAATATTAGATTGATTGAATTATTACTTCTTTGTGATGCTTCGTTTAATGATTCAATTGCTTATTTTTCCTCCTTTTATAACTTGTGTTTTGTTAATTTTATTACCTCTCACACACATCATCGAATTTGACAACAGACAGTTAATTTTTCAAAGAAAAGTCATTCAAAAATAATAAAAATATTGTATGTTAAATTGTTATTGTTGTTACTTATGACACTTGGACGAGCTAAGTTGCCATTGGCTATGTGAATTTAAGTCAATGGCGTGCGCCTTTCGTTTAACTAGAGCATCATGAAGGTGAAAGTATGACTTTACTTTGTACTCCTCCTATAGATGGCACCACCAGAGGAACTACTCCCTCATTTTGACATTGATCTGAAGGGGAAGAAAATTTTCTCCAGACCATTACAACCATTTTAATTACTCAATCATATGTAAAATGAAGTTAAGTATAGTCAATATGCATTAAAAGCATCAATGAATTATTTTTGAACAATAAATAAAACTAACATAAAAAGTAATTGAACTGATATTTAAAAGTTGCCGATGTAAAAAAAAGCATATATTTATGAAGGGAGGATATTAATGAACTTGAACTAATGACTATGAAATTTTATTATGTAAAATATGAGACCAAATTCATTATTAGTACATAAAGATATTTTCACTGAGTAGTACTGATAAAGCTAGTGGGTTCGTCGCTTCCTATGACTCTAGTGCTGCCCTGGAGTTCCAAGGGAATGGAGATTCCAGACTCGCACAAGATACCATCAATACTTAGAGATAATTTTTCCCCTGGGGAAAAAGCTGTACTTTCCAGAGGATATTTGCGCTTGTTGGGATTGAAGAGAATGAGGAAGCGGATATTCTGGCAAAGGAGGCTAGATAACTTAACTCGGAAACTCCCAGCACTGTAACTTTGACTTGACTTCAAATGGACACGATACCAACCAACTAACTATAAAGGTCGTTATTAATAATTAAAAATAACATTAACCGAGAAGTGTAAAAGTAAATAAGAGAAACTTTTTTATTGCTTTGGAATTATACTATTTCTTAACTTTAAATTTGTTGTGGAACATTTTGCCTTGATTTTCTATTCTAGATTTTTAATAAGCCTTGTTATATGCAATATTTTTTATTTATTTTAAAATACGGACAAATATAGGAATATGTGAATACTTCCATCATTGGCAAAAGAATGCACACGTATAGTATGTAATCATAAAATATTTTGTTGGAAAATATCATCTGTGAGGGAGAAACTGTGGTGTGGAGTGTCACGAATGAAGCAGCGTCTTACCTTTTTTCGCATACTTCATGCAATTCATCGCACCTCCTTTCTTCACACAGGCCTGTCCACTCGGGCATTTCTCACTCATTGAGCACTCGGCACTCATCACCTAAAAATGAACGTAATCATACATAAGTAACCGAATGAATCATACATAAGTAACCGAATGAATCATACAAAAGTAACCGAAGGAATCATACATAAGTAACCGAATGAATCATACAAAAGTAAACGAAGGAAACATAAGTAATTGAATGAATCATACAAAAGTAACCGAATGAATCATACATAAGTAACCGAATGAATCATACATAAGTAACCGAATGAATCACACATAAGTAACTGAATGAATCATACATAAGTAACCGAATGAATCATACAAAAGTAAACGAATGAATCATATGCATAAGTAACTGAAAAAGCATTGTTTATCTTTTTCTCGCTGCATGTATAAACTAAGTTTTAAAATTCAATTAAAATTTATTTTCTTTGACCTTCAGTGACAATAGTTTTATTGTAAATAATAAAATTTTTTACATTTAATTTTTTATTTTATGTAATATAAATATTTTGCTGTATATTTTAATATAAATCAAAAAATTTTATTAACCCTAAATTTTATTGTAATTTTTATTATTGTTTTTATTGGCATCTTAAGGAATTTTCCTTGCTTGAAGAACACATTGGAATACTGATAAGTAACAAATGGCAGAAATAGCTGTCAAAATTTTAGAATTTGTGAAGCTGATTAAAATTATAGACTCTATCGTTTTTTATGTTAAAATAACGTATCGATCCATGCATCAAAAAATTACTATTTAGGGAAACGATCTCCAATCTTGTAATATTTTAATATAATCTACTTTTAAAAATTTATCATTGATGCTATATGAGTTGACTCCTAAAACAATTAGAAATGAAAAGTATTGATTTACTGGCCTGGATTACTTGTTTCACTATCAACTATTTGATGTATTTCAGTCGAAAATGGAAATCCGAAATCATGATAATATTCAAAATATTAGGAAAAACAGAACAAGAACAAAAAGCATATGTGTTTCATATGCTTTAAGAAATCAAAGCAACTTTTTCTTAATTTTACCTTAAAAAATCTATTTAAAAATAGTTTTTTTATTTTAAAAGATAAATTGCTAAAAATTGAAAAAAAAATTTACAAAAAATTTTTTAAATCAAAACACATATTTTTAAGCTATTAAATTTTTTCTTACTGCAGTTTCAATCATAATTTAGGGCCTAAAATGAAAATAATCTAGTCACCGCAATCAAAATATTACCTAGCACCTATAATAATCTGTAATTATAGTTAAAAATTAACTGCACAAACAACGAAAAGCTTGGCTAATTATTTTTTAATTTGATACAAAACAATGCGGTAAATAAAAGCAATATACTTCACCAAAATGTATCGCCAGATTATCATTCATAAAACATTTTTATTCCAGTAATGTACTTATATAACACTAATAAAAATTCATGCATATTTTCACCATATTTTTGCCATTTCGACAATGACATAACATTCGAAATTATAAAATACATATGATAAAACGCTTAAAATTTATACCTTCAATTAGAACTAAAATTAAAACTAACACTTTTTTTTATCAAATACTATACTAAATATTAAAATGATGTGAAAACTTCTTGATTCACTTGTAATGCTTTAATTTTTAAAATTCTTTTATGGAATTGAGAAATGTAATTTAGAAGGATATTTTCAAATATTATGTCATAAATAAATATAAATTAAAAAAATATAGTTTAAGTTAGAATGAGCGAGAGAGAGAGAGAGAGAGTGTGTGAGTTTATATTTAATTTTTATTCTCAAATATTATACTTCTCAAAATATTTAATATTATGAAGAAACTCTTAATATTAAATATTATACTTCGTCATATTATCTATATTAAAATCATTAATATATAAAATTCAGGTGAATAAAAATGCTGATAAATTATAAAATGCTAATTTTTGCAGTGATTTTTAGTGAATATTATTTGTTGTATTCCGACCTGCAAAAGTTACGAAAACTTTTAGAAAGTAGTATCGAAAAAATACAGTAAATTTATAAATATTAAAATTTTTCCTTACAAGTATTTAAAAGTTTGTTTTTAAAATATTGTGTAAGATACAACGGTGCTGCGTTGATTTGTACATTTATAAAAAATAAAATTATGAATTTTTTTCATTAAAAGTTTGAAATAATCTTATTTTAAAATGATTTATAAAAAATTTTGTGCACAATTATTAGTTACGGAATCTTTTTTTCACTTTTATAACCATTTGTAAACATAAAATGTTGGTTGTAAAATTGTAAATGTAAGCATAATTCATTTAATATTACAGTTTACATTTACAATTTTACAAAATATTCATGCAATAATATGCATATAAATTACGTGAAATAAAATATTATGAAAAGTAATCAAAAATGAATTTGTAGAGAAAAACCCTTTTCACATACTTTCTAATTATTTATTATATAGTTTTCATTTTAATTACAGTATTTTACAATAAAATATTTAATTACAAATACTTATATAGAATACTTTTGACATGTTTTAAAATACGTTTTTAATCGTTAATTTTGCACTCCTTTTTTCACCATAAAGTGGTTATTTCTTTTGTTTCAGTTGAGATTATAGCTACATCATTTTATCACATTTCGCAATGGGGCACTGGTGCCGTATAATCCATGCGCCAAATTCAGAGATTGGTGACTTTTTGGCGGATATTAATTTGTACCTGGTAACCTGATTATTATTACGTCATACAGATGAAAACCAATAAGAATTAAGGGGAAAATTCAATTTTAACAACCCTTGTGTTTACGTCATCCCTACGAAATTTAGAACATTTTGTTCCATTTCAGCATTTTACTAGAAATTTTTGCGAGTTAACTTCGTAAGATTTTTTTTAGTGTGTGTTACAATTTGCTTGACATTTTGGATACTTAAATTCCAGGTTATTCTTTTTCATTACTTAAAAAATTTAAATTGAATTTAAAGTTACTGTTTAAAATTATTTCGACACATTCTTTCTTTAGTTTATGTATGGCATTCTTTAATTTATATTATTACTATAAAATACTATATAATTAGTATATACATTTTTAAAATTATTGTTACTGCATTTAATTTCTTAAAGATATTCTATTTAACAGTTTAACTAGTACTTAATAACTTAGGGCGCACCGTAGCTGAGTGGTCTAAAGCATCACCGCTAATCGCTTGAGAGCGTAGGAGTGTGGGTTCGATTCCCACCATGGCCCTGGGTGTTTTCTTCATCATTCTTCTGTGGTTGTACATCTGTCATTGTGCTATTTGTCCTATTATCGACGAAGACTTACAAGCGGATCTCAAGAATCAAGCATACAAGTCTGAATATATGTAATGTAATAAAATAAATTAATAATTTATATTTATTCTTTTCCTGAATGTTGCTTTATTTTTCATTATTATCTCGTGTTCTGATTCTTCTGGAATTTTCGCTAGAATTCATATTCTGATTTTCTTAACACTGATATTTACTTTTTCGAAGTTCCCATATTTTCCTTATTCGCCTTCATTTCCGGAGTAATTTCTGAAACGAATACGAATAAGGAAAATGTTTGTATTTTCTTATGTTTCACTTTCAGTTCTAATGTTTTCATAATTGTTTTAAATCTTATTATTTCAATAATATATATTCACGCTCTTCATTTATCAGGTTTAAATTTAATATTTAGATACGTCAAGTTTTTCAAAAACGATTTTATTACGTCACAATTACAACATATTCGCGCGGCATTACGTCACGAAAACGACATCTTGGCAACATTTTGTCGTCGCCAAAAAGTCTCAAAATTTTTAACCATGGATTATATAGCACTTGTGCCCGCAATGGCTTAACGTATTCATGACGTCAGATAACATTTCATCATAGGCACACATAAATAGTTACGACATCATATTAAGACGGCGTCGTAAATCCGATTTGGCGATGAATTTTCTGCCTGCCTTCAAATCCCATTCTTTGAACGGCAGTAAACAAAGTGAAACTCACCATCTGTCTGAGAATAGTTTCGAAGTTTATTTTCTGTTAATAAAACGATTTCTTATATAAAGAACAAAACCTCGGTTTAAAAAGCCGTTTTCTTTTGATTCAAGTCATTAACATGTTGACAACAATACACAAGAAAAAGCGAAATGAAAAAGACAAGACAAAGCATACACTTTATGTATGCTTTGTCTTAATGTTAGTTTAAATCAGCAAGGATGATTTTAATTTTTAAAAATTTGGATCAGTTTTACTGTACGGTCACCCTTGGAGCGTTTTTAAGCCAAATTTGGCGAACATTCGGACAGCCTTATTTTGGTCTGATGCGATTCTTGCGAGATGCTCAGCTTGCCTCGCGAGACAAGTCTCATGCTATCATCTATGAATTTTCAGATATTGCTTGTAACCTTTCTTCGCAAATAAAATTCTGTTGAGTAGAATAAAATAAACAAAATACGCGGTAAACAAAATATTGTAGCCGAGATTTTATTTCAACAGGTTGTCTGCTGTGCGTTGCTTTTTTCAGTTATTTTATTGCAGAATATGTGTGGAGGAAAAAAAACAATAAAATGTGTAATAAATTCCTTGCGTTCATCGATTCCATTATACGGGTCTACCCGCCAAAAACATCTGACCCGGAGCAGGCAGTAGCGGCTTCGATGGCAAAATTGGAGCTGGAGAGAGGTATTCTTATTGTTCATTATTTACATAATTAATGATAAATTAAATGGTCTTCATGAAATGAATTTCTTATGAATAATTACCGATTTAAATTCATTAATATAGAATTTAATAAAAAAATTTTATGGATAATTTAACATATCAACTTTATTATTTTACCATTGATGTTTGAAATCTATAAATTTGCGTTTTCTGTTAATTTTCTAAAATTAGTTGAGCATATTGTTAGATACCAACAATGTATGAAATATTTGTCACTATTTCAGCCATTTTCCTCCCGCCGTTTTTCGTCATAGTCAGTCACTCGTCATACGTATGACGTTATACGGCCTTGGCGACTTTTCGAAAATTTCGCCAAGGGTAACCGTACGGTAAAATTTTCCCAAAATTTCATTAATTAATATAATTCTAAATTAATAATTGCAATATTTATAAGCAATCTTTTTCGAATCTTAAGGTGCTTACGCCAACGGTAAATTTTTTTTCATAATTAATTTTTATTAGTTTATTAAGATGTGAAAATTGCAAGTCATTTTAAGGAAATAAATATTTCCATTTACTGAGAAGCAATGGCATTTTATTTATCATAAAAGAGACATTATATTATTTTGCAATATTATCAATGCGTTAAAAATAAAAGTAGGTCATATTTATTTAAATATTTTACTTTATATGAATAGAAAATGTATATAAAGGTACACAATTTGTCAGCAATTATTATGTATTTTTATTTGAAGTAATTTTATTATTACTTATAGTTATTTATATAGCTTTATATAAAGATCTTCATAAAAGATTTTCGACTTATATAATTTTTCAAAATCTTACTTAGACAAATATATTAATTTTTGTTAGTAAAAAATGAAACAATAGCAAGAATACAAAACAAAAATAATAATATCATGTTACTGGATAATCCTGCCGTAACGGGTAAAAAACATTTATAAATAATTTTAAATTAAATATTATGAAAATATGCTTTTTGTTTGATATATATAAATATTTTTCTATGAAAATATAAATTTAAAATAATTTACAATTCCATATATTAAATTTCTTAAGATTGTTAAATATTGTTTTATACTCCTGTATTTTAGACATAATTATATTGATCTGAGAAGAAACAAAATTCTGTAATTTTAAATGAAACAAAATGCTAAAGCTCTAATGCATTTAGTTGTGTGTAACCAATTATCGTTTCTTAGCGGTAACAAAATTTACGAGGACACCGAGGAATGCAACTGAAACTAAAACATTCGAACAACTCTTAACAAGATCAAAACTGCAATCATCCTCGAAATACAGAGGGTATTAACACATTTTTAGAACGATTTTGAGGATATTTAATTAATGTTTAAAATGTAAAGACTATTTTTTTAAATGTTCGATCTGATAGCTTTTTTCGTGGACCATAAGTTTGCATCGTGATTTCCATGATATAAGAGCTTTTCGTAAAATTTCCAGGGGAATTGCTTTCCATTCCTCTTCCACTACTTTCCAGAGTCCATCCATCGTGGTGGGTTTGCGTTCAGAAAGAGTTCTTTTTAACAGACCAAAGGCATAATAGTCCATAGGTGAAAGGTCAGGGGACTTCACAGGAATGTGTTTAAAAGGTATATATGCAATACCTGTATTAGTCTTCATTTTTTCAAGGAATGCAGTGGTAGTTTTCGAAGCATGACTTTTAGCTTTGTCTTGTTGATGTTTCACTCTTTGAAAGTCTTTGGGATAAAGAAGTGGAACTTCTTTTGTAAATATTGGACGTGAAACTTTCTCCTGATAGTATGATAAGTGGATTTTAACTTTTTTTCTACTCTTTTTATTTTTAATTTAACATTGTAGGAGAAACCTGCGACTATCATAAACCCCTTACTGAAACTTTCTTTACATTGACGGAACCAGGTTTGTACATTTTTTTCTCTTTGTTTCCTATAGTAAATAGACCTTTTTTTGTTGCAATCATTTAGGTAAACCCATGCTTCATCAAGGGTCACAATGTATTTCCATTTATCTCCTGCTAAATGGTTTTCATACAAAATTCTACAAAATGTTTGCCGTTGAGCCACATGTCTCGGCAAAAACTGGTGAACATTATGTTTTTTAGCTTTTTTAAGTTGTAAGTCTTGATTTATTATTTTATTTATTGTTGATAAAAATGTATCTAAAGACTTTTTAATTGATTTCTGTGTTGATGGATTTTCTCTTGTTCCCAGCGATTTTACTTTAGGAACATTTGAAACAGTACGTATTTTTTTCGGATATTCGTTTGGAGTCTTCTTCCCATGTAGAAATAATGATTGACGGTTTTTACCTGTCCTATTAATAATATTGCTTAATTTGGACTTAGAAATTTTAACACCATGCATTTCACAACGTTTTTGAATCCTGGAATAAATATTTCTCTTCGGAAAGCGCAAAAACATATCCCTCAATCCACAGCTTGTTTACATGCGACATTTTGAAAGAACAATAAATTTAAAAGTAACAGACGATATTTCTCATTTCAAATAATAAGCTGTTGCCAAAAATTTTTATTTCAAAACATTTACTTTTTTAAAATACATAATTGAAATCGTTCTGAAAATGCGTTAATACGTTCTGAAAATGCGTTAAAATAGTATGAGGATATCCGGAAACATAATCCTTATTATATAGAACATAATAATTTGCTTTAACTTGTACTCCATGAACGATTTATAATTCTTATCTTCAAACAAAGCTACTTGTAGAAGTCGAGATTACTGATACTTATAAATTAAAAAAGAAAACCGTAAAAAGTTTTTAATTTAAAAGTGAAATTCAATTGAATTAAATGCTAACTTTTGCCTCCTTCTGTAGGAAACTATTTAAGGAAATATTATTAATACCATATGCACACATACACGCACGCACACACGTGCACACACACACACACACATACACACACACACACACACACACACACAACACACACACACACACACACACACACACACACACACACACACACACACACACACACACACATATATATATATATATAATCAATCGCATCTAGAAATTTCTTGCAATTGTAAGTAAACATTTATAAAGTAATAGAAAAATACTTAATTTCTGTTTTACTAAGTTATTGAAAATATTAATGCAATACTTACGTAAGTGATAATAGCCAAAACCAAAAGTAAGGTAAATATAGTTTTCATCTTTAAATGAGAAAAAATGTTAAAACTCGAGTTCTGATGAAATTTCTGATGCCCCATATGACTCGGTTGAAATTCCTTTTATAGAAATATGTTGCTAAAAAACAAGGTGAAACGTCAGAATAATTTTTTTGTCTTTAAAAATACAAAAAAGTCGTAAAATGATACTCTTAGCCATTTATTCAAAAATGTTTAATTTTATGTGCAGTAAAACATTTGTGTCCCTGAGACAGATAATGAGCCTCATAAGCAATTCAGACAATTTCGGACAGCACAATAACTTTAATAAAAGTTTTTAAAATGCTTTGTTTCCCAATTCATTGTTTAAAAAATCTGCAGAAATTAATGGCCAAGATTATTTCAAAACTAAACTTTTGTTTTAAAAAAACATTAATATTTTAATTTAAGGTCAAGAAAGAAAAATAAATTCTGACATCAATAATTTGAAAATGTTAAATTTATTCGAAAGTAAAGAGAACTATAAGAATAGCAAACAGCACATGACAATAAGTTAACAATTCAAGAAAAAATAAAATAATCGCTTTAACAAATAGAAATTTATGAAATTCAGATTTACTAAAAAATTCAACTCTAGCTTAAATTATATTATTATTTTGAGTTAGTATTATTTCCTTCACATTGTGAATCAATATGCGTCTAAAATTATTATTACAATTTTATCTTGAATCATATTGAAACTATCAGCTATAATTAGCTTTAATTTCAGAAGACAAAGGTATTTTGCTCTGTCAATTAATATAGAATGACAATAGAATGATGTTTATAAAGAAAAATTAAAAAAGGAAAAACGTTGATATGTACATTAATTATTACAACAAATAAATTTAAATCTACAATATATTAAAAAAATAAAAAAAATAGTTTATTCAAAGAAACAATTTCAATAGAATATTTATTTAAAATTTTTATATAAAATTAGAGCTAATTAGAAAATTTTGTTTTTTTTAAATCTTTATTCATATTTAAGTATTTTATTTCATTATCAAATTTTAGTTCATTTAAGATTTTTTTAACATGATATCTCTGTAAACTAAAAACAAAGTGTATTGTAAAGTTTTTACTTTACGAATTAAGTATGTTTATTATATCTTATAAATATTAATTGTTATAATTCTCAAAATTTTTTTTAATTTAAATAATATTCATATAAAGATTAATGCAAATTTGAAATTTAATAAACTCAATTCCTATTAATTAACAGATTTTCAAAGCAAGAAATGATTAAAATATTCTTTAGAATGTAAAAAAAAATATATTTTTGAATCGCAATATAAATAGTAAATCAACAATAAAATCAATTTTAAGACTGTACTTATATCTTCATGTTTAATATTCTCTATAAGATTGTAAATATCATAAAAATTTTATAAAAATAATCCATATAAAAATTAAAACAGCGCGTATACTTTTAACCAATAATAAAAAAAATATCTTTTACGTGTGTATATACAATATAATGCATGATATATATTTTTGTGATAAACTATGCAACATATACATATTATATATTACATATATACCATATTTTAAAATTATATTAGACGTATTAAAAAAAATAACGAATACTTGTTAAGAAAGCTGTAAAAGGAATTCAACAGGTAGCAGAATTTAAATGTTTACAGATACAGAATTGAAAATTAGGTGAAAATTTGTAATTTTATTTGAAAATAAAATAACAAATTGCTTGTTCCTTTAGGAAATATTTATTTTTTCATGTAATTTATACATGGAAAAATAATTTCAGTTTTGTTAAGTAATTTGTGACTTTAACCCTTTTTTATATTACTTTATCAATTACTGCAAGCTATATATATATATATATATATATATATATATATATATATATATATATATATATATATATATATATATATATATATATATATATATATATATACACACACACACACACACACACACACACACACACACACACACACACATATATATATATATATATATATATATATATTATACTTTTGCATTTGATATTAATGATATTTCCTTACAATAGTTTCTTCAAAAAGAGGCAAAAATTAGTATTTAATTGAATTTCTTTTTAAATAAAAAGATTCCTTAAAAGTCTTAAAAGTGGTTTTCTTATCTCCACTTTTTACTTAAAAGAAAGAAGCGGTACTTTTAACCACTTTCGTAGGGAAATAAAGGTGTAAGATATAAAAAGATGCGTGTTTTTTACAAGTACATATTTAAACATTAATAGTTAGAGTAATCAAAATGAGTGTAGTTAAGTATTGCTGAAGTATTATTTGCATCTAAAGTTAAGCAGAACAAATTTTTAGACTGCTTATGAGATAATTTACAATATGTAACAAAAAATAGTCACGTGTATATGCTAAATAGCTCGTTTACTCAAAATTGCTAGGTAACAAGTTTGATTTGTTTAATATATCTTCTTTTTTTCATATGTTAATTTCAATGTAATGTAATATTTTACAGCAATAGTTTGTAATTTTGCTAAATTATTTAATTGTTGCTTTAAAAAAATTATCACTTATATTAGCTTTTTAATATGATATGTAAAATGATAAATTTTAATCATGGCAAATATTTTACTAATGCAAGAATACAGCTTTAAGTGAACAAAATTGTTTTCGTGTGTATTCAAGTAATGTAAAATAGCTTGTTTTTAACATTTCAAAATAAAAAAACCATTGCTACCAGTATATGTAGCTCATATGTAGTTCGTATATCATATATTGATAGGAAAACTTAATAGCAAAGATGATAGCAAAGGTATGACACAGAATATAGACAAATCCTCAAGGATTAAGACCTGTAGGGCGGGAAAAGGTTTCTCAAACATTGGTTAACAAGGTTGGTCCTATCTTGGACGCCCAGATTGGACCAATGAAACGAAATATAGATCCTCAAAGATTGAACCAATCTTGGCCCCAATAACAGCCCGAGATTATGTCATGATTAGTAAACAATGTGATAAGATATTTGGAATACTGTGAGGCAAAGACTAATATCTCTGCGGTAACGGCTGTAACTATGCTAAACACTCTTGCAATTCGTTATTTTCATATTATATATGTTCTGCTTCATAGGTTCTGCCTTTGCAAACCACCTACCACTTTTTTTCCTTTGCAAAAACTTCTATATAATTGCAGTTCTAATTAATTTCAACTGTGTGCTTTCTACATTTTTTATTTTAATCAATGTATTCTTATAGCTAATTTACCGACAATATTTCTGAGGTGCTTGTGCATTAACTTTTAATTTCAGATGCTCAAATATTTGGAATCCAATATTAGTTTTAGAACATATACTAATTTCAAATACAAACTGTCAACTTTTATGTTCTTTATACATATTTACTATTGACAGTATCAATAGTAAATGACAAACATTCATTAACAGTTTGTTTAGATATATATTTTTTAGAAAAATGAAATAATGTTAACATGATATCGCTATTTTTCATATTTTAACGAATCAACAAAGATAGAAAACGATATTTTTGTAGACTCATTTGAAAACAAGAATTAAAAACTGCAATTTTTAAATTACTATCTTTGGAATTTGTACATATGAAATACATTTTTTATGCAAAAATCATTATAATAAATGTAGAAATCCTACATTTTGGTATGAAATATATTAATATCTAACTAAATAATTTTATACATTTATTTATAGCGTCATGGGGCAATATTGTAAAATTGTTCTACTATGAGATACAATGAATGCAATAGAAACATAGAAAATAAAAATTGGGATTTGATTGGATATCAGAATTATAGTTTTATTTAATAATGTAAAAGAACTACGCCTTCTAACGGTCAAAAAGAACTGCCATTGTCAGCCATATAATCTCGAACCCTAGGGACTGCTGCTCTCGAAGATATGCGAGAATTGTTTTGTTCTAAAGTTTGGCTTTTGTATTATGTGCATGTTTCGCTTTGTAACATAGATGTTATCTGTTAAATAAAAAATGTTTAAAAGATTTATTCTAACATCTATGACACAAGAATTAAATGTATTGAAACTGGCAGTTCATTTGAAGGCTGTAAGGGCAATGATACTATTATGCATCACATTAATGTAATTCCGTATACGCATTGCTTAACAATTATATGGATTTCTCTCAAAATCACAAGATCGTTTTGTTAAAAATAAGAATACTGTTTTTAATTAATTTCGAATATAGTAATGTGGATAACTTAAAAAAATTATCGTTTAAACGAATTTAAATAACCTCGGTCTGTCTTTTAAAAGGCTATATTTAAATTAGTACTGCCATTTCTACCACATTTGATGCTCAAATTTAAAAGCTCGTGGGACCAGTAAAACAAATCGTAAAAAAAAAATAATCTATTAAATTACTAAGCTCTAATATTTTTTATCAAATTGAATTTTCTGTATAGATAAAATATTAGAAAGAATAACTTAGAATGCTCTATAAATGGCACATGTAAAATAATATTTATACATACTTAAAAACTACACGTACTTTCACTTCACTTCACTACACAATTTTCTAAAGCTCAAACAATGCCTGACTGTAAATTTATACAACTAATAGTCTGATGTTTTAAAATCTTTTATGTTCAACTTCACGGCAAAGCAGTTGAATTTCTTTTTAATGATCGTTTTTAGATGTAGCATTTTTAAGCCCGATCCAAATGTCTTCCTTGCTATGATAATTGGCTTCATAACAGCTCTATCTAACCTTTCACAGAGAGTTGGATTGGGAACATCCTCAAGTTCTTTTATCATGTTTAAGTCACACACATTGCTTCTTGTTTTGGCAACCTTCTTTTTTAGGTAACACGCATCTCGTTTATAAGTAGTTTCATCGACTTTATTAATGGGCTTACTCCATTATTTATATATTAAATCAGGGTTTAATATAGTTTTACCTTCTAGCAATTGTGAGCTTTTGACCTTAAACATTGATGATCAGACAGATGCATTTCAAATGGTGAGTTATTTATTGCAGAATTAACAATCCTTTTTCCTTTCTTGCAGCAATATATAATAAATACTCACATATTCATAGCAGTTAAGTTGGGTTTTTTCATGTATTTTTCTCTGGGTAAGTAGACTGAATTATTGATAAAATCATCCTCTCTACCATTCACATCTTCTTCTGATAATGCAATGGATGTTAAGCAATTCAACAGCTGCTTATAAAACTTGTAAGATTGCTTACACTCTTCGTTCCTTTCAACGATATTTATAGATTTTTCGATAATTTCAACTATACCAGTACTTAAGCTCAGAGAGGCTAAGGGTACCATCGCAAAAGTGGATAAACTCGACGCACTACAAAGGAACTTAGTAAGGAATAGTGAAAAATTTATCTAATGACAATAGTGTTATCTCTTTCTATACACGTAAATTTTCTCTTCAATCTTTATTTATAGAGATGAAATATTTTTTCCGTTATTTCCAAGCTGGATCGACTAAATCAAGCATAAAGAATATAGAATTTAAAGAATCAAACATATGGTTGTTGCGTGCACTTTTTGCACAAATTGTTGAAATCTTCTTTCGTTAGGTAACTTCTTTCATCTCTTTCTCTTATGATCTGTTGGAGGTTAGAAAATATTAAATAGTTACAGTTTCTCCTGATAACAATAGACATTCTGTAATATGTCTGAGAAAGGTAAATGATTAAGGCGTTCTGATGAAGAAATCTTATACATCCTCCTATTCTTTCTCTGCAAAACAGTCATCAAAGCTAACAACATTTTTATTAGATGGGTCCAAATCGTCCAATATTATAAAGACTTTTGTATTAGAGAAGAATAAGATTCCTATCTTGCCGAATTTTTCAAATAACTCGAGCATAATATTCTTTTTCTTTTAGGATGTTTTGCTAACATATCGTTGATATCCACACCCTCAAACTTAGTGTAATTTTCCTCCAGTTTAGTATATTTGGGTTCAAACATATTTTTAGAGCAAATGAACAAGTTATCAAACTCAAGATAATTATAAATAAAATTTAGCTATAAATTCTTTTTGCCAGTACTTGAAGCTGCAGATATCAGAAGTCTGAAAGGATGTTTCAGTAATAAATAATGATGATTTGCATAAGTTAATTTTTCTGGTTCTGAAATTTGAATCATCTTTTTATTTATTGTTAAAAAATTTGCCTCCAGTATAACAAAATTTACTTTCCGTAAAAACATAAGTTGCGGGAAGATTTTTACATATTAATAAATAAGGGCTTTACAAAAAGAAAGGAATAAAAAATTAAAAATGACTTGAAAGTGTTTAAATTTCAGGTGGACATAAGAAGCAGCAACGAATAAAAACTTGGAAAAGATTTAGGACTCCAGGAAACATTGCCTGAATTTCACAAGCCTGTAGCCGAGAAGCTGCAATAAATTTCTAGAAAAGGACAATTTAAGATTATAAAAGATGATGTTGATAATATTTTTCAGCCAATTCCTTCAGTGATTGAACAACCTCCAACTCCAGATATCTTCTATTTTAATAAAAAATTGGATGTAGAGTTTTCAGAAAAAAAAAAATTTCCATGTTATTCAAATTTGTACAATTGAATTTAAGGATGTATCACGAGAAATTATGAATAGAGTACAGAAAACTTTCTGAAATATGGCTAGTGTAAAAAAAAATATTATGAGCCTGATTGCCTGAATGACCAAAAAAGAGGAGGAAAAAGAAGATAAGCTGATTATTTACGAAAACTAACGATTACTTTAGGGGATTATCGAGAAGGACTTACAAAGAAAAGAAATATACCTCGGTAAATGAATGGCAGATAAACAGGAAATTTTTGCTTAATTCACTGATAAAAAATTTAGTGGATCCAAGAGTGAAAAATAACACACTCAAATCGTTGATTTAGTGAACGCATTAATAAGAGAAGGAACTATACGATACTAAAGAGAGCGAGAGAGAGAAGAGAGAGAGAGAAAGTAAAATAATACTATAAGTTTTTTGATTAAAAACCAAAATACATTTAAGTGGTTATCAGATTACTAAATTGAAATCTGCATATCAGGAAGGAGAATAATTTTCTCCTACAAATAAAAATGGATAGGAGAAACCGATCTAGCTATGATATATATTTAATTCAAACACAAATAGCTCAAATAGGGAAAGGAAAGCCAATTATTCTCAGCAAGTCACAACTCAAGAAAACAGGTGGCTTTCTAGGTCCTCTTTTATTTGCATTAACTACCGGCATTATGACATTATCTTTAGGTTTCACAAGTGGGGTAGCTGGATGGCAATGAAGACTTTGGATAAAATTTACGGATCGTGTTATGTATAAAAAAGGCCCCATGGAAAGAGAGTTTATCAAAACTGGGAATATCCAACAAAGTGATTGAAGACAATATGAAACATGAAAAGGGGTTTAGGGACGTCTTCATGTCGAATTTGCTACCTAAGAAGGTGAAACGTTTTGAGAATGGTATTATTAATTTGGACTAGGTATGCTACTATAGTGATCCTAACTACAATTTCATCGAGTATTTTGATCTTTCTGGAAAACTAGTTTACAAAATTCCTATTAGTATTGAGAAATATCTGAAAAGTTCTGAAAAAAAATAGGTTATAACTCATTCTTTATACAATCAATTATCTGTCAAATGTGGTTACTTTTGTATGAAATGTATTCCTAGTAAATTTGTTGTAGATGTTTTATATTCCTTTACTCAAGAACCTAGTGACTATAATAGGAAATGTTCTTTATAAATAAATGGTGTTGTTAATATTAGATTGCAGAAACTCTGAAAAGTCAAAAGATTTTAGGATTGAATATTCCAGAGCTTTTAGATTTAAAGAGATCGCCCTTCAGTCCTTTTCAATGAATGTTTCTTGGAATAATATCAAAGATGAAAAGTTTTCATATTATGATGGCCAATGGTAAAAATTTACGATTTACCTAAATGGTAAAATCGTTACAAGTCGAACTTTTTTGGAAACAATCTGCCAATTCTATTTGGAAAAGTCGAGGAGTAGCAAGGAATTGCCATGAAGTTAAAACTAGACTATAAGATGAATCTAAAAAAAAATACAACCTGAATAAACTGTCAGGATTCGAGCCCAAACCTCTGTTCTTTCCTGATCTGATGGAGAGTGTTCACAGAATCAGAATGATAATAATGAACCATAGAGGTGATTTAATTTCCCTCATCAAGCCTAAAATGCAAAATAATTTTACAAGACACTCACTCCAACATCTTATATTCTAATCAATATTTTCGACAAAAGCAAAATATTGTCAAAATTAATGGAACTGCAATTGTAAATGATAATGTAACTTTCGTGAATGGGGAATGGTTTAATAAACACTAAAAGACTTACATTAAAAGACACAGAAATCGAAATCTACATTAATTATTCTGCTCTCATGTGACGTGTGTGTTAGATCTAATTCAATTATCACTGAAATTTTCTACTTCAGAAGCAACCACTATGCTTTTCTACATAGATACGTCAGAGAAAGCTTATAGAAATCCTTAAATATAAAGAGACTTTGGTAGATAAAACTAAAATAATTGAATTTTTTAAAAATTGACAACTTACAACGAGAATAATCAAGGATTTAAAAAGAAAAGCCAACTTACTCAAAAAAGCAAAACTGTCACTTTGTGGATATCATTAAAATACGTATTTGAGCTCCAGTGGCTCAGTAGCTTCACGCCGCTTCCCGTAAGCTCAGCAAAATGAAGCATCATTTGCAGTGGTTGAAAGGGTGACCACGGTGTACTCTCCTTCACTGGGTTGCTGGAACTCCGTGGATTGGGGACGTGTCCATGTTAATATGTGACGTCCAAATTCCTTCCGCTGGTGTGGCGTGGATGTGGAGAGGATATTGCATGCTCAGGTGTGGTCTCGTCACCTGACCGTGCTTCAAAATTAAGAGGCACCTTAAAAAGAGCAAAGTCATACTTTCACCTTCGTGGTGCTCTGATCCAAACGAAAGACGCTCTCTATTGACTTAATTCGCACTGCTAAAGGCATAGCGAACTTGGTTTGTCCAAGTGTTATTTGCAACAATAACAACGTATTTGATTTCGTTAATGAATATAAAAAGGTCATTTCAGGGTCACTAGTCAAATTTCTGATTCCAAAAAATAATATTTAGAATATGCTATAGAATGGTGATCAAAATAGAAATTACAAAGTTGTTGTGGAAGATTTATCGCTTTGGCTGACCTATGTTAGTTTTAAGAATTAAGCTGCCGCAAAATTTAAGGAATTAAAGTTATTAGATAAGCTGTGGGAAAAAACTGGAACCAGCATAGCATTGCAAACTCGAATATTTTTTTGAATTCAAGTAAATTTTATTCAATAAATGCTACTTTAAATTTAATGTTATCCCTGTACATAATACCGGAATGCACTGAAAAATATGAAATTGCAAAACAAAATGGCATGTTATTCGACAATTTAGATATGATGGAAGGTTGACTGATGAATAATAAGGTAAAGGTCCCAACTGTTAGTTATAGGATGGCTTTTGAGAAATGTGATTACGATCGGTAATACACTGCTCCTTTGAAACCTGGACTCAACACCATTACATCATTAACGGGCTGCATGGTCAGCTACTACAATTTCGGAAATTACATCCAATCATTTGTTTCAACCTAGCTCACCATGAAAACTATACGGATAAAAATAACCTGAGTATAGAGTTCAAGTGGAGATTAAGAAACACCACCACTAAGAATTACGTTTTTTATTTCATTTTACGGGAGTGCAAAATATGCAGCATAAACATAAGGAATCAAGATATTACCATGATCAAATCATTAAAATTATGACAGGTATAGAATTGAGCTTTTTTTAAATTTAATAATCAGAAGACAATTGAAATTATTCGTATTAAAATAAAGTAATGCATCATATTATTCACTCTTTGAGTGGCCGCCCAACTTGTCTAGTGGTCAGCGTGTCTGACTGCGGATAAGGAGGTCCTGGGTTCGAAACCCTGTTCGGGCATGAATGTACTTTCTCTCTCTATCCTGTCATTGTTCTTTCTTTGTATGAATGAGGTGTGAATGGTTGCCTACCCTATAAACGGGTACCTATGGCATGTGTGTAGAGCAAAATCGTACTTTCACCTTCATGGTGCTCTGATTAAAACGAAAGACAATTGAATTAAATTCTCATAGCCAAAGCATAGCGAGATTGGCTTGTCCAAGTATCGTTAGTAGCAACAACTGTTTGAGGAAGAATTCAACGAAAGAACTCCTGGTATTCTAAAAATAGGATTTAAATTGACACATGATGGTATTTATGATATGGAAGAAAAGATAGTAAGAAAGACTGGAGAACCCCCCTTCTGAAAATAGTGACGTTATTATAAAGAGATAAGTAGATATACGTAAGAAGGTTTGTAGACATCCATTAAAGATTTATCCAATAAATAATAGTTTAATTCTTTCAGAAAATGATCAAAAGTATGACGCAAAAAGAATAGTCAGTATTATAAATCCGGTTGACTAGTCCGATTTTGTAACTAGAGTTTATGTAGATGCAGTGGTTAATTTGTTATAAAGCAAAAGCTTACTGACTTCACCCCAAGGAAATTTTGATGAGAAAGGTAACATAATAGACAATGCTGAGAATCCAGAATCTTAGAAAAATGTTGTGAATGAACGATATTTTGAAAATAATGCTTTAACACTCCATGGAAATGCTTATTATGCTAAAAATTAACGTATCACACACCTTGCATATCCGAGCATTATTCACGATGGTGTCAATAAACAATATTTTGAAAATAATGTTTTGATTTTAAAAGACGATTGTTATAATACTAACTATAGAAGAGTATCAAATGTAAAAGAGCCTGAAAATGTAAATGATGTTACTAACTAATATCTTGATTATTACTGTATTCTATTTAATAAAATAAATAAAAATTATTAGGCTCACAATCAAAAAATTTCAGGTGTAAAAAAAAACTAAATGTGATATGGATTTTTTCTAATAAATACTATGTTGGTATAATTAAACATTCTGTGCTTCTACACATAGAAGTGTACAATTTACAAGAAATGGCCTCAAAATTTTACCATTTAGATTTTCTTCAAAACTTTTAGATTCCCATTTAAAATTATCGAAAGATAAGTATAGCAACTATATTTTCAAAATATTATTCTGAAATATTTTTAATTGCTAAGAAAATTGATTTACAATAGAACGTTTTTTACTATGTAAAAAAAAAAAAGATAATTTTTTAAATAAATTTCATTTTTTATATTATACTATTTTTTAAATTCGGCAAATTTTCATGATTCCTTATTTGAAACTTATCTACACATTTTTTGTATTTTGAGCTGAATTATTGTAATAATTTTGTATTTTCGATTTTTTTCTGCATTAAAAGCCTTTTTTAGTTTGTGCTTCTGTAGTTGCTTTATAGTTCTACTTGTTACAAATTTATGAAAGAATTTTCGTTAAAAATTATATAATTGTTATTTTACTTTAAATCAAAATTAATATACATTATTATTAAATACTTTATATGAATTTCACCAGTCATAAGATAAATATTATACAGATATATATCATAAGATATACATCAGTCACTAATAGCTGTAACCGCGGTTAAATTTTGATAAGGGAGCAGCACAATGAAAACAACGTGCACCAATTTTACAGGTTGTTTAGGATGTGATTGACTAAGAAAATTGAAATTTTAATATGGAATAAGGAATTTAGAAAAATATTAGTTCTTTAATTTTGAAGGTGATAATATTCTTAGTCTGTGATAACATGAATGAGAAACTAAAGATAACGATTAGTAATAGAGAAAGGGGTAACATTTGATAATGAAGCATAAATGATTTTATTTTTTTTTCATGAGTAACAAATAGAAGTTTTAATCTTATCAGAATGAACCTGAGGACAATATCAGTTCAAATTCTATTTACACAGTAATTTTATTAGCTCCGTAAATAAGTGGAGAAACTTAGTTCTTTACGTATAAGGAATTGGACAAAAAATGTCTGATATCTGACAATGCAATTCATACTGTAAAATTTTAATTCGATTGGAGAATGGTTTTCTTATCCTTTTGGCATATTAAATATTGAGGACATAAAATCATTAAAAGAGAATCAAATCAAATATATGGGAGTATGTAGTAAATATTTTTTTTGAAATAAATTTACCTATTCAATATGAAATGCATTTAAAGAAAAAATGTTTCTCGTATAATAAACACAAAAATGTAAAATACACTACTGGCCATTAAAATTGCTACACCAGGAAAGCAGCACACCACACACGTGAAATTTGCAGGACAGGTAGAACTTGCTGTGATATGCAAATGATTTGATTTTCAGCGCATTCATAAAAAGCAGGCGACAGTAGCGACATCGAAAATGTGTACAAAACCAGAGATTTGACAGTTTTCTCATACTCAATTTCCGTTTCAACGTTGTTTTCGGCAAAGAAAGTTGTTGTAATGCCTCGTGTAAGAAGAAGAAATGCCTATCAGCACGTGTCTGACTTTGATCGAGGAAGGATTATAGCCTACCGGGATTGCGGTTTATCGTACCACAATATTGCTGCTCGCGTCGGTCGAGACCCCATGACTGTTAGCAGAATATGGAACCGATGGGTTCAGGAGAATCATACGGAACGTCATGCAGGATCTCAGCGACCCCCATCATTAACAGCAAAGAAGACAGACATCTTATACGCATGGACACAAGGGATCGTACACCCATGTCACGAACCCTGTGAGTTGAGAAATGGAGTCATTTGCAAGGTAACAAGTTTCTGCTCGAACAGTTCGACGACGTTTGCAGCAGCATGGATTGTCTGCACGGCGACCATGGCTTCTTCTACCATTGACGCTGCGTCACAGACAGGAGCACTTTCAATGGTGTGATCAGAGATGAACCTGGACGAGGGAATGGCATCACGTCATCTTTACAGATGAATCTCGGTTCTGTATACAGGACCATGATGACCGCATCCGTGTTTGGAGGCATCGTGGAGAACGCGCATTGCAAGTTTGCATTGGACATCGCCATATTGGCCCATCTGCTGGAGTGATGGTATGGGGTGCCATTGGATACACGTCTCGATCACCTCTTGTTCGCATTACCGGCACTTTGAACAGCCACCGTTACATTTCCGATGTGTTACGGCCCGCTGCTCTTCCCTATCTTCGAGGCCTCCCTAATGCTTTGTTTCAACAGGATAATGCACGACCGCATGTTGCCGTACTGTTCTGAACTTCCTTGATATAGAACAGGTTCGACTGTTACCCTGGCCAGCACGTTCTCCTGATCTGTCACCAATTGAGAACGTGGGGTCAATGGTTGACGAGCGATTGGCACGCCATCACTCACCATCCACTACTGTCGATGAACTGTGGCATAGTGTTGAAGCTGCATGGACTGAGATCCCCGTACATGCCATACAATCTCTGTTTGACTCCATGCCTAGGCGGATAAATGCTGTTATTGCAGCCAGAGGTGGCTGCTCTGGGTACTGATGTCTCAACATCTATACATCCTAATTTCCTGTAAATCTAATCACTTGATTTTTCCACTATAATGTATGTGTCCAAGAAATATCGTTCTGTTATTTTAATTCCTTCTTGGTGTAGCAATTTTAATGGCCAGTAGTGTAAATTTAAAGCACTCCGTTCATTTGAAGATTGAGGAGGAGTAGACTTTCAACAAAATGAGGAATCTCTACATCAATGAAAAATATCCTCTCATCGAAATTAAACAGATAAACACAGATATAGGAATAGAATAGTTGTAGAATTGCCTAATTGTCTTATTGCAAAGATGTGATAAAATGGCGTCAGATTATTTAAAGCTCAATAAATTTAAACTCCTTTTCTTTGTATATTTCGGAAGTAAACAAGTGGGTGCCGCCCAACTTGTTTAGTGGTCAGCGTGCTTGACTGCGGATAAGGATGTCCTGGGTTCGAATCCCGGTTCGGGCATGGATGTACTTTCTCTCTCTATCTCTCCTGTCTTTGTCCTTTCCTTGTATGAATGAGGTGTGAATGGTTGCCTACCCTATAAACGGGTCCCTATGGCATGTGTGTACTGAGGAAGTCGGACTCCACACCAAAATATGGTTCAGTCGGAAAAGTGGAGCAGCGCACCCCATAATGCCTGCCTAGCTGGCACACAACAACAACAAAGAAGTCGGGAACTCTCAACCAGTGCATAAGTTTCAATGTCAGAAGTTATTTATTAATAATCCTATGTTTATTAAAAAATTGTGCCCTTTCAGATTTTATTTAATGTAATTTTCACGAAAAGGGGGCACTTGATACAATTTTACACTTATCTCATTCGCCTTTTCAGGAACTTCTTAATTTTTTTCTTTATTTACCATATCATATATTTGATCAATATATTTTATGACCAGTGAATTGATTTCGAGAGCCTCATGTTTTTCTTCCTCAACAATTGCAAGTAATTTCTTCGTCAAGATAAAGAAGTTGTACATTTTAAATCCTGTAAAGCTGTGAAGAGTCTTTATATCATTTAAGAAAGGGAAAATACACGCAGCTTATTTTTATTATTATTCATATTTCTTTAAATCAAATGAAACATGATGATGTATATTTTTTAATGCATGATCCCTTAATAAAACTATTATTTTATAAGTTCAAACAATATTTTCGAACAGGTCATGCAAGTTATTTATGGATTGTTTTATTTCTGAAACGTTTTCTACATCACTGTTTAAAACATGGGTTACCAAACTTTTTTTCTCGTGGACCACTTTTAATGTTTTACTATTTTCGATAGATCCCCTGCTGCTGAATTTCTACTGTATTCCGAAAACTCTTAAAAAAATCACCCTAAATTGGAGTAAAAAAAATCACCCTAAAAAAAGTAGCACAATTTCTTGTGTCCTTTTTCTTAAAATAATACTTGTGGTTATACAAAATTATAAACATTATTACAAACAACAAACAATTGACAAAAAATCAACAATGAACTCTGAAATATAAATCAACAATAAAAGATAGTTATACTTTTAATGAGACGGCACACGGGCAGCACTTTGCAAGTCTCGACATGTGGTGCACACTCTTGTACTATTATCTGTTGTTCTATTCAATTCTGTGTTTGAACTGAATCTCGAATATTTTTGAATGCCTACCTAGTGAATGATGCTACCTGCCTACGTTGATAGGTAAATACAAGGCAAATTTTTTGTTCTTTATTATGAAAAACAGAAAATTTTTCGTGGACCCCCACTTACAACTTGTGATCCCCTGTTTTATTTTAACATCTAGGTGGACCCCCGTGTCCCATGGACCCCTGGGGCTCCACCTGGACCACTTTGGGAACCTATGGTTTAAAACATTGAGGTATTGGAAAAGAATTTTGTGGCGAAATATTGCCTCTTCAATTTCTTTCATTTTCGTTTATTTATATCTTTATTTCCTTAAATGAATTAAATTCTCTCATGATTTTTTTTAGTATTTACAATCTCATTTCAAAACTCCCATTCACATGAGGGAGAAACAAATGCTGTCGATAAAATAACAGCAAACACAACTCTTTCAGCGGAGTAAAATAAAAAATAAAAACTCTGATTTAAAAAATAATAAAAAGTACAACCGACAATGAATGACCTTATTTCAGCAGCATCGATTCAATAAACAAGTCTTAACACTCGCACGTCCAGGCGGTCTCATAACTGATACGGTTTCAAAAAAAGTTTGAATTCCTACAGGCCTGCATCTTGTTCGTCTGTTCCATTGGTTGAAAGTTTTTCTGGAACTCTGACGTACTTCCGGAGTGACGTATTTCCTGTGAATTTTCACTGCATTAGAAAAATTCTTTGACTAACAACCCACGATTATAACTCTAACGTTTCATTATCTTGTGACCATGCTAACTTTTATGAAACAAAAGATAAAGTATTTTTTCACACCTGCCTTCTTGTTGTAGTTATGTTGTTACTTATGACACTTGGACTAACCAAGCTCGCTATGCCTTGGTTAATGTGAAATTAAGTCAGTAGGGTGCGTCTTTCGTTTAATCTGAGCCCCACGAAGATGAAAGTACGTCTTTGCTCTTCAAATCCTCCGATAGATGCCACCACCAGAGGATCCACTCCCTCAATTTTAACATTTATTTGAAGGGGAAGGAAATTTTTTCCATACCATTGTACCCATGGTAAACTGTTCAACAACCGACCACAGGACTTTCAAGATTTAACGAGCACGTATATCGCATGTACTCGGTGGGTCTTTGGTGACATTGTCGAACCCCACCCTTCCGTACGGGAGGCCGATGCCCTAACCACTAGGCTACCACGGCCCCACCTGCCTTCTTAAAAGGGGTGAATAAATTATGGGGGGGGGGTCATTTTGTATCGGTGACAAGTGTCTCCCCAATAATTAGTAAATATAATTTTTTTTAAATACAGCAGAAAAAGTACATTGGCTTAACAATTTATTTAATCACTATAAGCTAACGGGCTATTGTTTAAAAGGTGGTTAATGCATCGTAGTGTTTGATATTGAGCTGAAAATAAAACTTAGTTCCCAGTGTACAAATCAAAGTTCCCATTGTACTTGACATTGAAAATTTAAGATAACTTTTTAGTTGTGATGCTCGTGGTCATTCTTATATTCTTTTCCCCTCTATTCTCACATCGGCAATTATAAAAGAGACGTTTTGTATTTTTAGTCACATTTATTAAACTAATATATATATATATATATATATATATATATATATATATATATATATATATATATATATATATATATATATATATATATATATATATATATATATATATATATATATATATATATATATATATAAACTAATATATATATATATATATATATATATATATATATATATATATATATATATATATATATATATATATATATATGGAAGGATGACGTCATCCAGGCATCACACCCCCACCTCCCCACCTAAGATTGGAACTCCAACTTCTAATCTGTAATTTTGTCTGGTGACGTCATAAAACACTACTTATTATGTAACAATACAATAATAAAAATGCAAAACAAAACAAAAATTATACCTGTAACAAGAAACATTTAAACTGCTTTCACAATAATAACACTCACACACTTAAGCTACTAACTGCAATATACAAATAAAAAAAGTTAATTATTTGAGTAACATCAGTTTCAAAAAGTAATTTCTTGTATAACAAGTTAATTGAATAACATCACAGTTATTTGAGAACAACGTATCAAATTACGCAAATAACATAGTAAAAATAAAATAAAGTTCACTAAAAGAACAAAAAAATTGATAACAGTTTTTTAAGGCATTGATGTTTCTAACCTCGACAATGCATCGGCATTTGTCAGTTTTGAGCCTGAACAGTGAGAAATGGATACGTCATATTTCTAAAATGCTAATGTCAGACTCAAGTTTTCCGATTACATCGATGGTAACATAATGAAATGGAAATTCTGGTCTCTGAATCAGTGCAATTGAATACGATCAGTATTCCTTTTCCTACTTCATAACTGACATTCTTTACATGAACGACAATATTCTTCGTCATCGCGTGCTATATTTGGACAATAGAGTGAATAACAAACCTTTTCTTTGGTTTTTCTCATCTCTAAGTAATTTGCGAAAATATATTAATTAGTAATTTTTAGAATGGATAGGACCTAAATTTTGGTATCACTAAATGACTAACTATATCTCCCGAAATACTTTACTTATGATATATTAAATGATCTATAACATAATAACTATTTTTCCCCAACTCTGCGTCTTTAAAAAATTTTCTTAAAGATTCGCAACTCCTTTGCTGTTTCTTGCATAACGCAGTCTCTAAAATTTGACCCTTTCTATCTGTGCTTCCCACAGTTATGGAGCGAGTACCTAATTCCACTTCGCCATCCTGTTTCATCGATACCCATAAATTTTCACCGACGACTTCTGAAATCTTGTCTCCCTTTTCTAACACTTTCTCCCCTCCCTGCATAAAGAAAACTCCTCCACTGATCTGCACCATAAAAACATCTGTTGGAACATTGCTCCCCAATTCAGCCTCTTCAATTTCAGTGCAGTCGTTTTCAGATTTTAAAAATGGTAAGCTTAATAATGCAATTCTTAACTAACTTATCTGTGACTGTAAATAATGCATCTGCATTATGAAATGAAAAGTTAGAATTCCTTGGTGTTAGTGAAGTTGGTAAAATTTTTAGATCAGTAGTAATTTTTTCTCCGAAAGCAGATAGGAGTTGAATTTTTGAATTCTCATTATTTTTGAAGGAATCTGGTATTAAATTTGCGTGAATCACGCTTTTTTTGTGCGAATTTGCGTCACGCTGATTTCAGTACCACTATCAAGGACAGATTTAACTTCTTTTGTTCCTAACAAAATGTTTACATACTATAATGTTTGCATATTAATTGGCTTTTTCGCATTAAAAGAAATTTCGACTCGAGCTACTAGTTTGTCAACTTTCTTTTTATCCATCAATGAATCACATTTAATTTGACTTTGAGAATTTTTAAGTTTATTTTTATTGGGACAAAACCACCAATGTACTATTTGCTTACACAACTTACACTTCTTATTTATATTTTTTATCACTTGCGATTATATCTTATATGAGGTGCTGTATATTTTTCGCTAACCTGTTTTCTATAATGTAACATTATGTTTACGGTGATTGGTCGGTTTATCGTACACTTCAGAAAACACTCTACCTTTCGAAGTAAACCAATTATCGCACAATTCAGCTATCTGTTTTGGCTTAAACCATGTATCTAATTGTTTTATTTTTACTTCGTGTTTCGGTATCTAGAGTATTTAATAATCTGTCACTGACTATTAATTCATTCAGTGTTTCAAAATCTGTCACATTCCTTAGCTGCAGTGAAAATCCCAACTCGAGCGTAGACTACTCACAAATTGCATGTGATTTTCATTTTTGTTTCTTCGCGCGCAAAGAAAGTTTTCCAGATAAACTTCTGGTGTCGGCTGAAGCTTTTTTAAAATTAAAACTTTAACTCTTTACGATATCGTTAATTTCTTCCGCTGTTGCATAAACTACTAAATGTGCCCTCCTTTCACCTAACATATTAAATAAAATTTCAACCACAGATTCTTCCACAACATTTTTTATTTCAAACGCTTTTTCGTGAGAAGTGAAAAATAAATTCTATGATTCGGATTTTACTTGGAAAGGAATAGTTAAAGTTTTCACACACTTTATTAAATTTTCTAAAGTATTATTTAGATTTTGTCCATTGCCACCCAGTAGGTGTACCAATAACTTGATCCATAATACCTATTGATTTGTTGAGAATTACAGTACACATTCCATTTACTTGAGTCCTTTTGTCCATTGCCACCCAGTAGGTGTACCAATAACTTTATCCATAATACCTATTGACTTGTTGAGAATTACAGTACACATTCCATTTACTTGAGTCCTTTTGTCCATTGCCACCCAGCAGGTGTACCAATCACTTGATCTATAATACCTATTGATTTGTTAAGAATTACAGTACACCTCCCATTTACTTGTGTCAGAGACAAAAGTAATCTGTTGGTCTCTGGAATATATTGTCCTCACATATTACAATGTCAGGAATCTTCATTCTTTGAGGAGTAACGAGGAAAACATTCCGTAAGATTTTTTAATTTGGGTTACTGCTTGATGGTTAACATAATTTCCCTACGTTTTTCGTGTCTTTATCAAAATTAGAAAACATTTGCGGATCTTCTTCAAACAATCTCGTTTGCCACAGTAATATTTTCTTTTGAAACGCATCTATTTTACTTCGCAGTATTAACATGCCCTTGCAATGATAGGTTTAGCATATTTAACAAGGAAAGAATATCTGCCATGTATGCAAGCTTTGCTAGCCATACATTGCTGGACAAGAATTTTTGCATTCAAATTATTTTGTTACAGGAAAAATGTTTGACTTCTTCCCATCACGCGGTACATTTACAATGGTTTTATTCTATGAGATAGCGTTTTTATAAACTTTCACGTATTATTGTGTGGTGTGAGAGAAAGAAATTATATCATCGATGAAAAATGTGGATTAATATTTAGAGTAATTTTTAATTCTCGGTAATTTTAAAACTGAAACACATTTTACACTGATGTTTAGACGATTAAAATGATTCTAAATATTTTTTAATTTCCTATTTTTTATTTTAAAAATCATTGATCATTGTATAATATACAGCAACCTTATTTTGTGCAATCACTTACTCAAAAAAATGTAACGCATCATGTGTAAATTAAATTTATTTTATTGATTCGTAGTAAAAATATTTTGTTTACATTAAAAACATTACACACATGATTTTGATTTCCGTTAGAAAACACTTATATTTTGAGAAGATTTTGTTGGGAATTTTTTATTGAGAACATTGTAATGATTATTTTTTCGTAATTAGTTATTATCTCAAAAAGAAACTCTAAAATTTCGAATATTAATAATAATATTCAAATCTAAAATAAATTTTTATGGATATTGGCATCATATTTTTTGCAGAATCTGCTTTGGGAATCATAACAATTTTTTAAAATGATTATAAATGTTTTACAATACTTTGGCTAAGTGTCGAGCATTATTGCTTAGGTTTCCCCTCCTCTATTTCTCTCTACACACATTTCACTGCGAATCATATAACAATGAATCAACTTCATAGATATTGCTAATTTCATTATCACATTCTGTAACACAATTAAATAATATATACTGAATGTTACTTTTTTATAGTCGGCATGCTCATATGTAAAGCATATATGTAAAGTTAAACTATGGTTTCCCCCCATCGATACTAAAGTAATATCGATTCTATTGTACTATCAAAAGGTACTTCATTGCCAAGGAACGTGACATTTTAATAGGGTGACATTACAGGTTATAGATTAATAAATTACACATGCTGAATTTTCTGTACATTAAATTGATTGTCATCAATATAAAACAAACTGACTACCTAATCGGAATATATGCTTTGCCCCACAAGGCTCCTCGGTCAGGTAAACAGGCCATGGCCCACATCGACTGTTTGCCCCAGAGTTTAATATAAATCAAAATGATTTCTAGTGATACGAATCTGAGTATAAAAAACCGATTATTATATAATGGCTTACATAATCTCTTTATATTTATGAGAAATATCTCTTCTACTTCTCTATCTATATATAATTCTTATTCTGTTGGTTGAGCTTTTGTCTGGGTTTGAATTGAGGATGACAACAAGAAATGGAAACAAATTTATATTAGAATGTCGATCTTCAGTTGACTTAAATAAAACTTTCCTTTTCAAAATGCTTACACTGCAGCGTTTGTAATTATTATATAATACACAGATGACTTTGATTTAAACTCCCAGTAAATTTCTTATATCGCAATATTACATTCAGATTAAGAACTAATCCATCTTGAAGTATACGATTGAATTTATTTTTCTAAAATATGTAAGTAGTTTCGTAAAAAATATAACGGTAGTTACATTTTTTACTAATTTTGAAAATATATTTTTTATACCCTCTGAGGAATGCGCTTTCACCATTTCCAATCTGTCACCTCGTAAGTGTTTTTGCAAACGGACGAACAGTCCCGTTTTCAATATTTAATAACCTCGCAACTTTTGAATGATAAATTATGGAATTTCATATTAATTTCAATTAGAAGTAGTTTCTTACAATTCTCTGCGTTTTTGTTTATTTTGGTATGGCGCATAGAGAGAAAAAACATCCATTTTAAGTTCAGTTTCTGTTTCCATATTTTTATATTGTCCTTTCAGATTATAGTTATATTAAAATTTGCATTATATAAACTTTCATGCTGATCTTCATGCCTTCCGTTTAAATTTTATTTTCAATTAGGGAATTTTTTAATTCTTTGAGCTCTAATTTATTTTAGTATGCCATTGACTAAAAATATCTGTGTATATTACGTCTATTTTTCATAGCATTCATTTATAATGTTTGGCTTTTCGGTTCATTACTAAGTAAGGAAGACGCCAACGTTTATACACTACTGGCCATTAAAATTGCTACACCAAGAAGGAATGCAAATAACAGAACGATATTTATTGGACACATACATTATAGTAGAAAGAACAAGTGATTAGATTTACAGGAAATTAGGATGTATAGATCTTGAGAAATCAGTACCCAGAGCAGCTACCTCTGGCTGCAATAACAGCATTTATCCACCTAGACATGGAGTCAAGCAGAGATTGTACGCCATGTACGGGGATCTCAGTTCATGCAGCTTCAACACTATGCCACATTTCATCGACAGTAGTGGATGGTGAGTGATGGCGTGCCAATCGCTCGGCAACCATTGACCACACGCTCTCAATTGGTGACAGATCAGGGGAACGTGTTGGCCAGGGTAACAGTCGAACCAGTTCTGTATCAAGGAAGTTCAGAACAGTACGGGCAACATGCGGTCGTGCAATATCCTGTTGAAACAAAGCATTAGGGAGGCCTCGAAGATAGGGCAGAGCCACGGGCCTTAACACATCGGAAATGTAACGGTAGCTGTTCAAAGTGCCGGTAATGCGAACAAGAGGGGATCGAGACGTGTATCCAATGGCACCCCAGACCATCACTCTAACAGACGGGCCAGTATGGCGATGTTCAATGCAAGCTGGCAATGCGCGTTCTCCACGATGCCTCCAAACACGGATGCTGCCATCATGTTCCTGTATACAGAACCGAGATTCATCTGTAAAGATGATGTGATGCCATTCCCGCGTACAGGTTCGTCGCTGATCACACCATTGAAGGCGCTCCTGTCTGTGACGCAGCGTCAATGGTAGTCGAAGTCATGGTCGCCGTGCAGACAATCCATGCTGCTGCAAACGTCGTCGAACTGTTCGAGCAGAAACTTGTTGCCTTGGAAAGGACTCTATTTCTCGACTCAGGGTTCGTGATGTGGCTGTACGATCCCTTGTGACCATGCGGATAAGATGTCTGTCTTCTCTGCTGTTAGTGATGGGGGGTTGCTAAGATCCTGCATGACGTTCCGTATGATTGTCCTGAACCCATCGATTCCATATTCTGCTAACAGTCATGGGGTCTCGACCGACGCGAGCAGCAATATTGAGGTACAATAAACCGCAATCCCGTTAGGCTATAATCCTTCCTCGATCAAAGTCAAACACGTGCTGATAGACATTTCTTCTTCTTACACGAGGCATTACAACAACTTTCTTTGCCGAAAACAACGTTGAAACAGAAATTGAGTATGAGAAAACTGCTGTCAAATCTCTGGTTTTATACATATTGTAGATGTCGCTACTGTCGCCTGCTTTGTATGAATGCGCTGAAAATCTAATCATTTGTATATCACAGCAAGTTCTACCTGTCATGCGAATTTCACGTGTGTGGTGTGCCGCTTTCCTGGTGTAGCAATTTTAATGGCCAGTAGTGTATTATGTAATCCTTCAATACATCGCCAGATTTTCTTATCATTGTAGCATACTTTTTATATGCTACCATCATGTTTTTGTATAACTGTAATTTTAGAATGAAATAAATGTATTTTATTCGTAAATTCGTATATTAAAATAAGTCACAAGATAGCGTTAAGAATCATTGAAGGAAATACTATTTATGTTGTACAGATTTTAAACTTTTTGAAAAATATAGACAAATATCCTAAACTATTTAAATGTACATTGAATGTTACATGATTTTCATGCTTTGAATTAGGCTATCAACTTTTTTCTACAATGAAATGCAAGGAATTTAAGGACATTTTAAACAATGCTAGCAGAAAAAAGTAATTGCACATTTTATAGTGATTTCGGAGAAACATTTGATGTTTAGATAAAATCAATTCACACATTTAATAAATATTGGAACCTTGAAAGAACAAAGAAAAAAAGCAATACTACAAAAGTTTTTTCATGCCTGTTTGACGGAAAGTGAACCTTTTTATGTGTGTGTGTGTTTGTGTGAATGATATTTTTAAGTTAACCATATTTAGAAGTATTACAAAAGGTAAGTATTTTTGTATTTTAATGAATTAATCTTTTTTGATTTTACACATTCGCTTAGTAATCCTGACAAATCTTTCTCATCATTTTCACATGTTGAGGAGATTTCTTTATCCATCTTGACATTAATCACTGTGCTTAATTACTATATGATTTGCCCTTTACCACACACTGTAATCCTGCTGAGTCTTATAATTCAACTCACAGTTCTTGTTTTCACCACAATTTAAGAAATGTTTCAAAACGGCTGTCAACTAAATGAGCGACATCATTCTTTAAGCAAGTTACCGATCAATTTTTCTACAGTAGTGAATCCTGCACTTTGAGAGAAGAAAATCTTTTCGACCAAATTTGGCTGAATTTGTCGAAGAGCTGGTATTAACAAGAGGTGACGGCCAAACCTAAAAGAAAATGAGAAAAGTTTCAGTCAAACCTTGTTTTATGTACTATTATTTTTATTTTACTTATAATATTTTAACTACAATAATTTACAATGTTTAGAGTAATTCATTAGACGGAAGCACACATTTGAAAAAGAAGAAAATAATTTCATTCCTCATAGTAATTTCAAAACTCTTATGATTTTAAGAAGCGTTATCAAATTCGAGCTTCTACGACAATCTTACAATCCTTTCTTGATATAATCACAGACTTAGAATAGGACTACACTTTTCTTTTATCATGAAACAGTATTCAGTGCAAAATTTTGCCTTAAAAATTTAACCATTTTAAGCATTTCAAATCATGTGAGGATTTAAGAAACTGATACTTTTAAACGAAATAAAAAGTACACGTGGAAATAATCAGCAATCTCTATACGTTATTTGATGAAAATATCAAATTCACAATGCCGCCTACCCTGTGTAGTGGTCAGAGTGCCTGACTCCGGATAGGGAGGTCCTGGGTTCGAATCCCAGTTCGGGCATGGATGTATTTCCTCTCTCTGTCTATCCTGTCTTTGTCTTTTCTTTGTATGAATGGTTGCCTACCCTATAAACGGGTTCCTATAGCATGTGTGTACTGAGGAAGTCAGACTCCACAACAAAATATGGTTCAGTTGGAAAAGTGGACACCCCATACTGTCAGCCGGTTGGCACAAGACAACAACAACATCAAATTCTCTATAAATTTTTCTTAAAAAGGCATGATTTTAGAAAATTAATCGAAAAACTATCATGGGTTGGGAATCAGGGACTATGAAAGTACATCTGTTTTTCAAGAATTGGCTTTGTACCAGTACAGTGGATTGTACAGTTTTCAAAGTGCTTCAAAAAGAACCCTTTTGTAGAAGTAAATCTTTAGTACAGAAGACCCAACATTTGCCTTCTAACATTATGTTATTTTGTGTTGGGTCTCAAGTTTATTGTTGTTTTCAAACCTTCAGAGATCTAGCGACAGCTAGATCAGATCTATGACACCGTGAACTATAGTGAAATCGAGCACCAACAGTAGACTAGCACCAACACCCGCCAGAGCTATAAGCAAACAATCCAAAACGCTAATTCTAACTTGTTGATGATACAATTGCTTGGAGTTCCCCTATAGACCATTAGGTGATCGATTATCAATATTTTCAATTTGCCCCTATTGATCGGCAAAATCACTCTATTTTTATCGTTGCGACTTATCAACAGGTATTTGCTTGTTGACTTTCATCGATAGTTAAGAATAGCAACGTTAATTTCTGTGGCTATATTACAGGAAATTAGTAATCGGATAAATTCAAGAAGTCAGCTGATTTACAGGAATAGAGAAGATCCATTTTCTCTTCTGGATGAAGCTTTTATATTTTACATCTAGAACAGTAGGATTTAAAAAATGTTATTAATTGAAACGATTGAATATAAAATCATTCCTTTTTTAACACTATGTTTTGTTATGTATGTTCTCTGTTAAATCCGATTAATTGTATTTGGTTACGTTTCATAACTCCATTAATAATCTCAACTAACATAATTTAAGAAAATAATAACAGAAACCAAAAGAATTTTTCTCATTTAACAAAATATAAAAAATCATGCTTTAGAAAAATGTAACTAATTTTAACATTTTCAATTTTTTTAACAATTAGGAAAATTTTACATCAAATATACTTAAAATTATTTACGTTTTGATATTTCTGCGTTAAATAATCACACAATTAAACTTAGTGAAAGCAAATATTCAAAAATGTTTTACCAAATAATTATACATTTAAAAATTGAATTTTTAAGTTGTAGACACTCAATGCAAAATATAAGATTTGTATGATTTTATTTATGCATACACAAAGTGTCATAAATTATATTTTACTTTGAAAATAAATAAAAATTAAAATCAAAGAAGATAATTCCGGCCTCAAGTTTCATTGTGTGTACAATAACTAGATCTTGAGCCCACATTCGCTTTTCATGTTATGCTTTTCATGTTAAGTTATGCTTTTCAGATACCCACAAACAAGTCTTGAGACGTCTGTTTGATCATGTCTGTTACTCCCGAAATCTAACTCGCCCCCTGGGGTCTTCCTGTTGATATGAGGAGGGGCTGGAGGGGTGAGCCAGAGTTGTCTGTCTTTTCTCTTTATAGTGAAAATTTCCTTATAAGTTAGTGCATAGACTCTGTTGGGGAGATTCTTGGAGCAACCTCTTTTAGCCAAGATATCTGCAGATTAGGTCTAAGTTTAGATACCGTATTGTAAATTTTACAATTGGATTTGTTGCTGAAATGTGATAAACATAAGATTTCAAGCACTCTTAAATCCTTCCAAAAATGGTTTGTTTGAAAAAAATCAGTTTGTATTCATCATGTGAGACAATTTAAATGATGGAGATGTCAAATCAGTCTGTTAATGATGGTACTTCTAAAATCAAGAGGATTTTATTTAATGCCTTCAGTAAATTGTTTTTTTTTTCGTGATAGTTTAGAATATTTTTAGACTTTTCTGCTTTTCTTGTTGTTGTTGTTACTAATGACACTTGGACAAGCTAAGCTCGCCATGCTTTGGCTATGCGAATTTAAATCAATTGGGAGCGTCTTTCGTTTTAATCAGAGCACCATGAATATGAAAGTACGACTTTGCTCTACACACATGCCATAAGTACCCGTTTATAGGGTAGGCAACCATTCACGCCTCATTCATACAAGGAAAGGTCAAAGACAGGATAGATAGAGAGAGAAAGTACATCCATGCCCGAACCGGGATTCGAACCCAGGACGTCCTTATCCGCAGTCAGACACGCTGACCAGCTCTTTCTTTCTTTTATATACAAATATAGGAAGTTTTTTCTCTCTGTATCCACCGGAGTTCTGCATTTTTAATATAGAAGTTTTTGTAAATACGATTTCCTAAAAAAATAACAATAATTCATCTTTATTTAAAGAATTATTTTAGGTTTTGCTGTGAAGTGAAAAACTTATATAATTTGTAGTAATTCGTCTATAGAATTTTTGATTTTTTTTAAACATTTTCAATAAAGTTTCTTACTGTTTAAGAAAATTAAAAAAATTTCGGTTATTTTCTAGTATTTAAATATTTGCTGCTGCGCAATATATAACAATATATAAAATAACAATAATTAACTAATCAAGGAGAAATTGACTTAGTTTTTTAATCGGTAAAAATTAAATCAAATTTTCGTAGAAATTTGCATTGAAGGATCGTTCCCCATAAAACAAGTTAAGTAAGTAATCGAGAAGGTTGTTTAAAAATGTAAGAAATTTAATAATATCTTAAGACCTGCTGAATGCGAAAATAGACAACGAGAGAGAGAGAGAGAGAGTGAGTGAGAGAGAGAGAGAGCGAAAACACACAAGTTATAGAGCACCTTTAAACTCAAATATTTAAAATGATTCGAGGAAGTGTTTTAATTTTATAACTTAGAAACTTTCATAAAAAATAAAAAATTAGTAATTTCGGTTTTTTATTTGCATTTTAATGCAATGAATCAGTAAGTGGTAAAAAAAAGACTGAAAAGAAAACAATTTAAAAGGGAATCTAAATACAGACAAAAAATTATTTTCGCCTAGATAATTCATTCTAAATTATATTGCTGTGGTGAATGAAACAGCAAATTCAAGTACAGTAAATTATCTTTACAGTGAAGTTCAAATTGCGCTGAAATAAACTACACTAAATTCGTATTTATATATTTTTAATGGAATAAACAACTCCGCTAACTCCACAATAAACTAAACTGTGAACTATGGAGGGTTCTCAGTTTAGTTTATAGTGGAGTTAAAGTGTTTTGTTTGTACATTAAAGTATGTGTGTGTTACAGATGTTTACAATAGGTTTTTAGCTCCAGTGGCTCAGTAGCTTCACGCTCCTTCCCGTAAACTCAGCAAAGTGAAGCATCATTTGCCGCGGGCAGTGGTTGGGAGGGTGACCACGGTGTACTCTCCTTCACTGGGTTGTTAGAACTCCGTGGTTGGGGACGTGTCCACGTTCATCTGTGACGTCCAAAGTCCTTCCGCTGGTGTGGCGTGGATGTGGAGAAGAGGGTGCCAGCTCAGGTGTGGCCTCGTCACCTGACCGTGGTTCAAAATGACGAGGCACCTTAAAAGAGCAAATTCGTACTTTCACCTTCGTGGCACTCTGATCCAAACGAAAGACTATTGACTTAATTCGCACTGCCAAAGGCAATAGCGAGCTTGGCTTGTCCAAGTGTCATAAGCAACAACAACAATAGGTTTTTGTTTACATGTGTACATTGAATCACACCATGTACTTACTTTCGATTCATAATATATTAAAATTAGTAAACATGCTATCGATAATGAATGATAAAAATCTGGTTTTAAAAAAAACTGCTTGAGATGTCTGCTTGATTGTAGGTTGAAGATTTTTACTAATATTGGGTGGATATTTACTTCATGACTCCAAATAATTTTTGTGATTTGTTTCAATACAAAATTAGTATGTTATGTCTTTTTAAATAAAAGACAACATTTTAATAGTAACAAAAAGAAAGACGACTAACTTGTCTAGTGGTCAGCGTGCCTGACTACGGATAAGGAGGTCCTGGGTTCGAATCCCGGTTGGGGCATGGATGTACTTTCTCTCTCTATCTATCCTGTCTTTGTCCTTTCCTTGTATGAATGAGGTGTAAATGATTGCCTACCCTATAAACGGGAACATATGGCAAGCAAAGTCGTACTTTCACATTCATGGTGCTCTGATTAAGACGCTCCCAATGGACTTAAAATTCGCATAGCATAATGAGCATGGCTTGTCCAAGTGTCATTAGTACAACAAACAAACAAAAAGAATAAACAATCTTAATATTACAGTCTAACTGGAGAAAGAGTGCAAAATCAACAGTAATATTTATGTAACCTGGGCAACGTCATTGCAGTGATGTCTCCAGAATGCGTTCGCCACAAAAATTGAAAACAGATTCAAGCTCAATTGATTCAAGTAGTAAATCAATCTGACGCTATTACTTCAGAATTTTAGTTCAATTTCATGGTAAAAGTACCAAAATCTGATTAAAGGAAGCTAAAATCCTGAAGTATTGATTCAGGCCTATTTACATGTCGCAAGAGGAGCGGGTGGGATTCCAAGACATCATTGCAACAGATTCACACGCAGGCATTCAACATTCCTTTCCCGTCACTCCCCTAAGTGATTAGAATCTCGAGTCAGACATATTTCACTAGAAAGAACGTGACTGACAGTGAACTTTCTTTTCCTTTTTTGTAAATAATATTGAAATGTAATACTCTTTTTTTAACTTTTTTTTAACAAACAACTGCAGCTGCACAAATGTCTAATTTCTTTTCGAAAAGTAGTTACAATAATAAGAGTTCCTTTTTTGGATGACATTTCTTTGTTTTTAAACTTTAAATTTCTATGTTGTTGTTGTCGTGTGCCAGAGCCAGGCTGGCAATATGGGGTGCGCTGCTCCACTTTTCCAACTGAACCCTATTTTGGTGTGGAGTCCGACTTCCTCAGTACACACATGCCATAGGGACCCATTTATAGCGTAGGCAACCATTCACACCACATTCATACAAGGAAAGGACAAAGACAGGATAGATAGAGAGAGAAAAAAAGTACATCCATGCCCGAACCGGGATTCGAACCCAGGACCTCCTTATCCGCAGTCAGACACGCTGACCACTGGACAAGTTGGGCGGCTTAAATTTCTATAATAATGGAATTTGTAAATAAATTTAATAACTTCAATGTAATTTTTTCCTAATCCAATTTCTCCAAAGATATGTTAATTTTATAGAACATATTTTACAAACATTATTACTGCATTATTAACCCTCATATTGAATAAATATTTATTGTATATACTTAAATGGACAATAATTTATATGATAACGTGAATGAATAATTTCTCCATAGCAAATAATTAATGCCAGTAAATTTTTTTCAAATGTTTTTTTTTAATTTATAGACATTTATACATTTAGGTACATGTTTTACAAATAGTTTCCTTCTAGAAGAAAACTGACGAAAAATAAAATATTTAGGGTATTGAACTATGTCATTAACAAAAAAGTTATGAATATTTTATGCTTTGTTTGATATGCAAACAATTTCCATAGATTGTCATTCTCGAAAAATTGAATAAATAAATGTAGAATTTTTTTATAGAATATGATTTCATATTTTTTTAACCTAAATAAATAAAAATGTTTATAATAATATATGTATAAATTCTATAAGTAAAATTAATTATTAGATTATATTCTACGAGTTTCAAGCTGAATATAGTTGTAAGCAAGGCATACTATCGATCAAAACAAATTTCTTTTAAGACATTACTTAATAAGTTATTTCAAAAAAATTTACTTAGAAATATGAAAATTTTTTGTATACATATGAGAGTACAAATTATATTTTTTTACATACATTTATATTAAAACTACATATGTAATTAAACAAATATGTGTACAAACATTGGTTTTGTAGTTTTAAAAGTCATTTAAAGGTTATATAATTTTATTAATGGTTGTATTATTATATTTTGTTATGATAAGTATTGATAAACAGCTATGTTTCAAATAGCGTAGTATTTTTTCCTCATTTAAATACGCCAAAAATAATATTCGTCAGATAAAAAGACGGACTTATAAATCTAGCGAGCTCAGACAATTAAAACTCTGCATTTCATTTCGGTAATTTTTTCAATACAATGTGCATAATATTGACATTGAATCATAACCCTTCTTTTCCTCAAAAATTAATTTTAAATCGGAACCAAATATTAATCTGTTATGTTTTTTCTTGAAGCTTTGTTATTAACAGCAATAATATGATGTTTTGGAATGATAAGGACTTTATTCGTGATACCTTACAAATACAGGGTGTGGCAAAATAATTTTCTTACTTTGCATTGCAATAACGCAAAAAAGTACTTAAGACATATTTTTATTTAATATTGCACACAAAAGTTACATGTTTAAAGTTTTAGTTTACATAGTTTAAATATCATATTGGGTAAGTGACGCCCATCATTAACGATCCATTGGGTGAACAGTACTTTCTGCTGTTCTCATCACTTTCTTCAGCATATTGGCAGATGTGTTCACCGTTTCGTTTTGAATGTTTCACTTCAGGTATCTAAAGTTTTAGTTTACATAGTTTAAATATCATAATGGGCAAGTGACGCTCACCATTAACGATCCATTGGGTGAACAGTACTTTCTGCTGTTCTCATCATTTTCTTCAGCATATTGGTAGATGTGTTCACCGTTTCGTTTTGATTGTTTCACTTCAGGTGTCTAAAGTTTTAGTTTGCATAGTTTAAATATCATAATGGGCAAGTGACGCTCACCATTAACGATCCATTGGGTGAACAGTACTTTCTGCTGTTCTCATCACTTTTTTCAGCATACTGGCAGATGTGTGCACCGTTTCGTTTTAAATGTTTCACTTCAGGTGTCTAAAGTTTTAGTTTACATAGTTTAAATATCATAATGGGCAAGTGACGCTCACCATTAATGATCCATTGGGTGAACAGTACTTTCCGCTGTTCTCATCATTTTCTTCAGCATATTGGCAGATGTGTTCACCGTTTCGTTTTGATTGTTTCACTTCAGGTGTCTAAAGTTTTAGTTTACATAGTTTAAATATCATAATGGGCAAGTGACGCTCACCATTAACGATCCATTGGGTGAACAGTACTTTCTGCTGTTCTCATCACTTTTTTCAGCATACTGGCAGATGTGTGCACCGTTTCGTTTTAAATGTTTCACTTCAGGTGTCTAAAGTTTTAGTTTACATAGTTTAAATATCATAATGGGCAAGTGACGCTCACCATTAATGATCCATTGGGTGAACAGTACTTTCCGCTGTTCTCATCATTTTCTTCAGCATATTGGTAGATGTGTTCACCGTTTCGTTTTGATTGTTTCACTTCAGGTGTCTAAAGTTTTAGTTTGCATAGTTTAAATATCATAATGGGCAAGTGACGCTCACCATTAACGATCCATTGGGTGAACAGTACTTTCTGCTGTTCTCATCACTTTTTTCAGCATACTGGCAGATGTGTGCACCGTTTCGTTTTAAATGTTTCACTTCAGGTGTCTAAAGTTTTAGTTTACATAGTTTAAATATCATAATGGGCAAGTGACGCTCACCATTAACGATCCATTGGGTGAACAGTACTTTCTGCTGTTCTCATCATTTTCTTCAGCATATTGGTAGATGTGTTCACCGTTTCGTTTTGATTGTTTCACTTCAGGTGTCTAAAGTTTTAGTTTACATAGTTTAAATATCATAATGGGCAAGTGACGCTCACCATTAACGATCCATTGGGTGAACAGTACTTTCTGCTGTTCTCATCACTTTTTTCAGCATACTGGCAGATGTGTGCACCGTTTCGTTTTAAATGTTTCACTTCAGGTGTCTAAAGTTTTAGTTTACATAGTTTAAATATCATAATGGGCAAGTGACGCTCACCATTAATGATCCATTGGGTGAACAGTACTTTCCGCTGTTCTCATCATTTTCTTCAGCATATTGGCAGATGTGTTCACCGTTTCGTTTTGATTGTTTCACTTCAGGTGTCTAAAGTTTTAGTTTACATAGTTTAAATATCATAATGGACAAGTGACGCTCACCATTAACGATCCATTGGGTGAACAGTACTTTCTGCTGTTCTCATCACTTTCTTCAGCATACTGGCAGATGTGTTCACCGTTTCGTTTTGAATGTTTCACTTCAGGTGTCTAAAGTTTTAGTTTACATAGTTTAAATATCATATTGGGCAAGTGACGCCCATCATTAACGATCCATTGGGTGAACAGTACTTTCTGCTGTTCTCATCACTTTCTTCAGCATATTGTCAGATGTGTTCCCCGTTTCGTTTTGAATGTTTCATTTCAGATGTCTAAAGTTTTAGTTTACATAGTTTAAATATCATATTGGGCAAGTGACGCCCATCATTAACGATCCATTGGGTGAACAGTACTTTCTGCTGTTCTCATCACTTTCTTCAGCATATTGGCAGATGTGTTCCCCGTTTCGTTTTGAATGTTTCACTTCAGATGTCTAAAGTTTTAGTTTACGTAGTTAAAATATCATATTGGGCAAGTGACGCAAATCATTAACGATCCATTGGGTGAACAGTACTTTCTGCTGTTATCATCACTTTCTTCAGCATATTGGCAGATGTATTCACCGTTTCGTTTTGAATGTTTCCCTTCAGGTATTCCAAAGTTAGTGGGAGGTCAGTATAGGCACGTAACTTTATACACCCCCACAAAAAGAAGCTACATAGGATCAAATCGGGGGAACGCTCTCACTACTCCAAACGAAACGAGACACTTGGAAAAAATAGGCCTCTAAGACGGTGTTCATTACTCCAACGCATTAGGGCAACTGAAGTACAATGTAACACAAATTTATGATCTCTCCCCTGAAATGAGACCGCACCAAACTCATATTATCTTTACTAATTTTCGTGTTATTGGAATTTGAAATAAGGAAGTTATCCAGACGCACCCTATTTTATTATGCTACTCATAATAAATTCAGTCTTGCAGTAGTTTGTGATGCGAAATTCATATTATAAATGCGATTATTTTCTTAATATTTGCTTCATTTGTGTCACATTTTTTAGGGCTTGTGTCATTTACATTTATTTTTCTTGTGATGCTGTATAAAAACAATGTACTATATAAGGTTTTTGTCATTTTTACTATTGAATTCAAACGCACAGGTTCCGTGTAATCCATGGTTACAAATTCTGAGTTTTTTTGGCGACGACAAAATGTTGCCAAAATGACGTCATTGTGACGTAATGCCACGCGAATATGTTGTATTTGTGACGTAATAAAATAGTTTTTGAAAAACTTTACATATCTAAATATTAAATTTAAACCTGATAAATAAAGAGCGGGAATATATATTATTGAAATAAAATAAGATTTAAAAAATAAAGAATTTTAGAACAGAAAGTGAAACATTAGAAAATACAAATATTTTTCTTATTCGTATTCGTTTCCGAAGTAATTTCGGAAACGAATACGAATAAAGAAAATATGGAAGCTTCGAAAAAGTAAATATTAGTTTCTAAGAAAATCGGAATACGAATTTTAACGAAAATTCCATAAGAATCCGAAAACGAATAATAATGAAAAATAAAGCAACATTTGAAAAAGAATAAATATAAACTATTAAGTACAAATTAAACTATTAAATAGAATATCTTTAAAAAAATTAAATACAGAAACAATAATTTTAAAAATGTATATACAAATTATGTAGTATTTTACAATAATAAAATAAATTATAAGCATGCCATACATAAACTAAAGAAAGAATGTGTTGACACAATTTTAAACAGTAACTTTAAATTCAATTAAAATTTTTAAAGTAATGAAAAAGAGCAATACAACCTGGAATTTAAGTATCCAAAATGTCAAGCAAA
>JAJQOW010000202.1:130000-155617 GCA_037975125.1 Latrodectus hesperus
ATGTTAGTTCCGCTTTATTGGAAAACGCGTTGTACGATCTCGTATGACCTCGTATGTACAAATGATTTACGTTTAACTCTTCTCATTGCAGGGGGTTTAAATCGAATATTAAGTAAAAATTATGTTATGAACGAAACGTGAGTTTTATTAAAATCAAATTAGAATATTTTAGATAAAAAAACTTATACAAATGATACTAAAAACAGGCCATTTTAAATAAATAAAAATATTCGAAAAACAGTTTTATGTTTATTCTCTGTAAGAACTATCTGAAATAACGCTCCACCGACATATTTTTAACTAGAATGTTCAAAGTTCAATAATATAATTTAATTATACATTTTTTAGGAACACAAATGACACAATGTGCAAACTTATTCAAAATTGGTAATGAACTGTACAAATCATCATAAATTTTGCAGTACAGAAATATAACGTCAGGAATTCACGCGTTATATGGTAAAAAACAATGTTACACCTGGGACATGAAATTGCGTAATATGAAAATACGTTATAAGAGTACGGTGTTATAGGGAGGATTAATATAATAAGTTTTTTTAAGATTTAATTAAATATATCTTACTACACCATTATGGTATTTGCCGCCTACCCTGTGTAGTGGTCAGAGTGCCTGACTGCGGATAGGGAGGGCCTGGGTTCGAATCCCAGTTCGGGCATGGATATATTTCCTCTCTCTGTCTATCCTGTCTTTGTCCTTTCCTTGTATGAATGAGGTGTGAATGGTTGCCTACCCTATAAACGGGTCCCTATATCATGTGTGTATTGAGGAAGTCGAACTCCACACCAAAATAGGGTTTAGTTGGAAAAGTGGAGCAGCGCACCCCATATTGTCAGCCTGGCTGGCACAAGACAGCAACAACATTATGGTGGTTGGCAAAATCAAATTTCAGGTAATTATTTTTCTGATTACGATAGACATTATTTTATAAAAAATATTACAAAGTAAAGTAAAATGCCCATGTCATCTAATTTTTTTTTGAAAATTTAGCATTGTTTTAAGATTTAAATGCGAGTAAATATAGAAAGAATATGCTGGAATTAGATGTGGTCCCCAAGTTAAAATTCCTATGTAAAAGTGACCTATTTCCAGAGTTCAAAAACTTCTTCTTACTAAAGTAGTTGGCTACTTAAAACAAACTGGCCTATACTGGTTTTTGTAAAGGCCATGTATCAACGGCATAGAAGCTTAACTAAACTTCCTTTTGCTATACAAAAATTCATTTTGTAATATTTTTGTGCAAGTATATTTGATTAAAGGCAGTAATTGGAAGGAGGTCTCTTTATTTCATGACCATAATGTCAATGGGTTGAGTTATTTAAAGAGAGATTCGTTGATTAATAGATATTGCTTTAATTTCTTCTGTCAGGAAAATCTTACGAATGAAATAGCATGGAGTTAAAATATTTGTTAGACCTAATAACTTCCAAAGATGTTATGTGAAAAAGAGAGTAAAAGCTCAGTTATTGACTTCATTACTTGACCAAAGCTCAATATAATGAGATGCTAAATGTTGGTTGGACTTTTAATGTTTCTTAATTAACAGCTGACTCCACTTAGTACTGCATATAAATTGAATGGCGCTGATAAAGTTTTAAAAAAAATGTATATTATGAAATTTAGTTGTAAAACCTTTCGAAAAGAATTGAAACACATTATCTTACTAGAAGGAAAACCGCTTGAAACCACTTTTTAATTTATAAAACGCTGTATTTTACAAAATTTCTGAAATATTGTAGTCTAAAAAATTTTGTAAAACATAAGGTATTGGCAATTAAGTTTCGCGCTAACACCAATAGAAATTCTAACTATTTTTTACAATATATCGAAATAATTTTCTTTCAATTATTGATTTTATATATATAACAAAACTTTTATAAAATTTATGGCTTATTGATTATTTTTAAACATAATTAAGAAGTTAAAAAAACAATGATTTTTTGCTTAAGAGGAAGGGAATTTAATACCTAAATTTGCGTAAGAATGTCTTATACGAATAATATACAACACTATAATTTTTAGACACACAAGAATTTGAAATTACATCTTAAAACTATGAACTTTCCTAAAATTCTGTTTTTTGTGGGATATTAATATTTAAGGATATAAAGTGCCAGCTCATTATTGAATTCGTCATCAAACTGTGATTTAAAATTATGAGTTTATTGGCTACGTGTATCGGTTGATGAAAAGATAGATGGAAACGAAGGTATAAGTATGATATCCTCCTCAAGAGATTTCTCGCCAAATCTAGCGTCCTATGTTTTCATTATAGTGCTGCCAATTTGAGTTTTTGTTGCTTTCCAGATGTTCTTTGCCAGTTTTTTTTCATGTTTTGCATTATTTTTACGTAATATATATGGTTCTTTTCAAGTAGCAACAGCATTTGAAGTTTTGGTGTTACTTTAAATTCGAAGTTTTATATATACTCCTTAATTAAATTGTATTAAATTATCAATCAACAATCATATATATTCTGTTTTAAAATCAATGGAGTAAAAAGCATAAAAACCTATAATCGCAATTGGGTATTAGAAAATTTGTTTTTGTAATTTCATATTCGATAATAAGAAAACCGCGTTCCAGATTCTTCTGCTTTTGAGTAAACTGAGTATTTTCAGCAAATCAATGAAACGTACTATTTCGAAAATTTTTTTATCGTGGCAAGACTAATTTATAGTCAGAATTATTTTATAAGGAATTATATACATGATAATAAATCAATTTATATTGTAGCATTGATAATTGCCATTTTTTTTGCTAAAATAACTCTGTATTTTAAATTTAGTCACCATACCATATTAACGTTTTACAAAATTTTTTTCTCTGAAATGTGAAACCAGCATGGACGAATTGGAGACAAAGGAGCAAAATGGCAAAATAAATATCACCCCAGAACTACTTGTAACCTATTATATTCAAATTTAACACAGTTTTTACAACTTATGCATCAAACAGAAAATATCTCCGAAAATATTCGACATTTGAGCTTGACTTCATATGAAGTAAGTCCATTATTGGCTATTTCCTTATATCTTTTACCGGTTGTTTTGGAAAGAAGCCAAATACAACATAACAGATTTTTATTCATTTTTCAGGAATACTTTTTAGATTTTTTATGCTTTTATGTGATTTAAAAATTTCTAAAATGCGTATTTTTGGAACTTTGGGAAATTTTCCTTTTAAAAACATGTGTTTAACTTGGCGACGAAAAAAAGTCGCAATGGTCGCCAATGGGGGATATCCTAGTATTTCCGAAACGAACTTAATAAAGCAAACACACTAATATAAATGCATATTTCCAAATGAATTCCTATAAGTACTTACCTGGCTGAAACAGCACTATTGCTTTCAGGCAGGCAAATTCTGTGAAGTCCGTTGCTAGCATTTTAAATCGGCTGAATGTCTTTTGAAGGTCATGGAGACATTTTTTGTGTTCTGCTGTTATCAGGTTCAGATCTACAGCTGTGAACAAAGGGCTACTGTCCATAGGCATGCTCCATTGGATGATCCCCAACAGGAAGAGATCCGACCATGCTGTCTCCAGCAACACTTCCTAGGCATTCAGGAAATGCATAGATTACATATTTTGGTACTTTTCCATTTCGCCAGTGCAAATCTCGCCAAGCGAAAATTAAGTCGCCAATTGGCGACAACACACAGTATACACATAAAAATTTTTAAATAATGTTGTTTTACATAAAAATATTTAAATTTATTTATTTAATTGTTGTTTTCGTGTTCAAGCTATGCGTAGAATGATGGGTGCCAGAGCATTAATTTATTTATTATATTAGATTACAATTTATCTGGTGATACATATTTCAAAATATTATTATTATTTTTTAAATATTTTTTTATGTGAATTTGTTATGATTATTATTTTTTAAGATATATTTTTAAAATCCGATTTTTTCTAGGGAGATATTATGAAATTATTAAATTTGTATATATAACAACATAGCATAAAATTATGAAATGGAAAAAAGAGTCGAAATAAAGTCGTTGACAGTAAAATGCCGTCACATGTTTTGGAAACATAGCAGTAAAAGGTTACCAACGGAGATATCCCCTCTAACGCCAGTTGTATTATTTTTGGCGACTTTATCACCTGTGCCGGCGAAATGGAAAAGTACCCATATTTCTGTTATGGAAAATAAGACAATAGATTGAGTAAACTATAAGTTTAACGAATAAAATTTCAGCTTTTCTTATTATTTAGATGTAAGAAGCATTTTGAAATCTGTAAGCTTTAAAAATATTATTGTAACAAGTTAGAGGGATTATAAATTCTCAAAATGAATAAATGAATTTATTGAAAAATGAAACTAAATCAAATATTTTCTTAAAATTAAATGAATTCACTATATATCCTTAATTTGATTGGTAGAGTCGTTTTTCCTTTTCTGTCGACCATAGCCATTACACCTAGACTCCATTAAAGGGTTATGGGACTTTATTAATAAAGTGGGTGACCCGAGCAACTGGAACTAGGAAACATTGGATTTGGAGTTAATGGTACAAAATGCTGATTAAAGAAGAGGTGCCAATGACATACAAACCCAACCTGAAGAAGAAGAAGAAGATAGCCATCAAACACAACGAACACCTTCTCATTTTGAATTACAGTTAAAGGACAAAGCCTTCGACATCTGAATTGACACTATTTCCCCAAACGTGTCCTACATCTTATTAGAGAGGCAACAGTTATTATGACTGAGGGATGTATATACATATATACATACATGCATAGGGGTGTTGGTGAGCCCTGAACTGTACCATAAGGTTAACCAGTTTGGAATACTCACTCATCACCATGTTCCTCGTCATTTTGAACCACGGTCAGGTGACGAGGTCACGCCAGAGCTGGCATCTTCCTTTTCACATCTATGCCATACCAGTGGACGGACTTTGGACGTTACATATTAACGTGGACATGTCCCCAACCCACGGAGCTCCAGCACCACAGTGAGGGAGCGCATGTGGTCAACTTCCCAATCACTACCCGCTGCAAATGATGCTCCACTTTGCTGATCTTGACGGGAAGCGGCATGGAGCTACTGAGCCACTGGAACTTTGCGAAATGTATATAGTGAATTTAAGTATGGCTGTCTTCCATGGCAATATGTAACGAAACAATTGCTTCCGGAGTTTGCAGGATGCATTTTGTCGCCAGACTTAATTTATTCTTCATTTATTTACTATAACATTCCTTTATGCATTGTAATTCCAATCTAGCTTAATATTTCAACTTATGTCAACTAATTTCAACCTGACAGTTAAATGTTAAGTTCCACTTCAATTAAACAGTTCGTGGATTCGAATCTCCCTTTGGAATTTAATGTTTTCATGGTTCGGAATCTATTTTCCATGGTATGTCTTCGCCGAATTATTCTTGTATAACAAAGATGATAATAATCTAAATAACAACAAAAAATATTAAAAGATAAGCTTAAAGATATCTTAGACAATTCCAGTTTTATCTATATTACAATTCATAGACTTATACGTGAGAAAACACCAATGGATACCAATATCGTGAAATGGACTGCCTAAGGATGTTGTGAAGTCTTTTAAGGTCCACATCGTAATTCTCTTTCCGAGAGGATTTTTCACATAGGATTTCTCTCTCCAACGATGAAAAGGGAAAACTACCAAAAAAACTGTGTCATGTTATTGTTACTTATGATACTTGGACAAGCCAGGCTCACTATGTCGTTGGATATGCGAATTTAAGTCAATTGGGAGCATCTTTCGTTTTAATCAGAGTACCATGAAGGTGAAAGTACGACTTTGCTCAAAACTTCTCCGATAGATGGCACCACCAGAAGATCCTTTCATTCAATTTTGACAGTGGTCTGAAGGGGGAGTAAATTTTTTCCAGATCATTATATCTATATTAACTACTCAACGAAAGACTACAGGACTTTTGATTCCACAGATTTAAGAGCACGTATATCGCAAATACTCAGTGGAGCTTTGGCAGTATTTTGAATCAAATCTCAGCCTTCCTTTCGGAAGACCAATGCCCTAACTACTAGGCTACCACTGCTCTTCAAAAAGTCTACTTCAAATGTCGTATTTACGTCTGGAAGAATCACACCATCCCTCTCCCGCTGTTCAACAGTGGTTGAGATCGAACCTGGAACTTTCGCTATAGCAGCAGCGTCTTAACACTAGTCTTTATGAAATTTTGCACAAATAGTAAGAAATTTAAATAATAGAATATTTTAATATATAATAATACCTTCGCATAAGTTTTTATTTTTAACCATAAAATGTTTATTTCTTTCGTTACAGTTGAGATTCAGAGTACGCCACTTTATTACGATTCTCATTGGCTTAAAATATCCCTGACGTTAGATTACGTTTCATGCACGTCGAATCATATTGAGACGGCGTTGTCATCCACGAATTTGCTGCCTGCCTTCAAATGACATTCTTCGAACTGCAGAAAACAAAACGAAATTCACTATTGAATGTCTGAGAATACTGTCGAAGTTCATTTTGTTCATAAAACGGTTTCTAATACAACTGTAGAAAAAGCATGATTAGTGGGCATCTGAAAAGTATGACATTTGAATCTTTGCGCAAGGTCATTTCATTATGCACAAAATGCAACCTGAAGCCGGCTTCCCACGGTTACATCCTGTCGTGGCGAGGGGGTGACACTGGGCAGAATGGGCAAAGTACGGCGGGAGCACAGCTCCTGGCAGGTTCACCCAAACCGTGAAGGCCATTCCAATATGCCCAGCTGAAGCTAACAAGCGTTCCTCGGAGAAAAATCAGACTTCTACCATTAGCTTGTCTATGAGAAAAATCAGACTTCTACCATCCAGATCTCTGCGGACCAAGAAGCTGTAACTCTCTGCCTTCACCAGTCCAGTTCAAGTCATACTTGAATTTTGACTTCAATGAGTCTTTTTCAAAGCCCCTTGCCCAGCTGAAGCTAACAAGCGTTCCTCGGAGAAAAATCAGACTTCTACCATTAGCTTGTCTATGAGAAAAATCAGACTTCTACCATCCAGATCTCTGCGGACCAAGAAGCTGTAACTCTCTGCCTTCACCAGTCCAGTTCAAGTCATACTTGAATTTTGACTTCAATGAGTCTTTTTCAAAGCCCCTTGCCCAGCTGAAGCTAACAAGCGTTCCTCGGAGAAAAATCAGACTTCTACCATTAGCTTGTCTATGGTGCTACAGATCACTGCGGACCAAGAAGCTGCAACTCTCTGCTTTCACCATGAGTCCAGTTCAAGTCATGCTTGAATTTTGACTTCAATGAGTCTTTTTCAAAGCCCCTTATGTTTTTGGATTTCTTATCTGCTTATGGACTTGTGGAGTTGGTATAGTATAGAAATAGGACCATCTGGGATTAGCAACAACAATAACAACAACACATCCTGGATTGTTTGGGTTTCACTCTGGCGGATGACTACAGGTGCTGGACTTCGCAAAGGTTCACGATGTCATGCATCTGATGTAGCTGCCGCTTGATCTCTGAAGGATTATAAACAACAAACAACAAAAGTGCTTTAAAGAAAATGCTACATGCTTTGGTGAAAGAAGAAACATTATTACCTGATCGTGAAGCGATAGCCCTGAATAGGTGGGCAGTGATCGAACCCATCGAATAGTGTGCATGAGAATCTGAAACGATGTTTCGTAGAATACACAAGCAGCTGTATCGAAATGGTGTTGAAAGCTGTCCTTGCACAGATTGTGTTCGCCCGATCCCAAAATACGGGTGCTTACATCTTGAATGAACGATTCCACTTCTGCAAGAAATAAATAGACAATGTTTGATGAATGATTCATCAGCTAATATATTAGTTGTGTTTTTCTAATATATTGGTTTTTTAGATATTTAACTAAATTAAATTATCGGAGAAACATGAAGATTTTCAATGCAAAGAAAATTTTAAGCTAAACAAACTCATTGAGTCATAAAATATTTTTCAATAATTTCCCAAATTCATTTTAAGAGGGTTATATAATTAAAAAACACACTTATGAACTTACAAATAATATAAAGTCTAAAGACTCTTTGCTTAGAAACAAAGAGAAATTTATTGTAATAATAAAAGCTTGAAACAGAATTATTCTAATTTTATGTCTCTATGTAAGAAACATAAATGAAATATCATAAAGGTAAGTAAATCAAAGTAACTAATCAACATTAAACAAAGTGAGAATAAAAAGTAGTAGACCATAAACAAGAATAATAAATAAAGTAGTAAGTCATATAAAAAGTTGTAGACTATAAATAAATCACACCTTTTATTAATATTGCAGAAGATCTTGATCATAATATAACCCGAATTTATCAAGGAATTGATTTTTTTTAGATTCTTGATGGTGTTTAACATGATAGAGAGTGCAGCTGCTCATTAGGATATATCGTGCATTCTTCATTCGGAGAGATCCCAGAAGCATACATTGATACCTGATAATGTTTGGGATTCGAACTGTACCAACTAATTGAAAGGTTGTTCCGTCAAAACCAAGTAATGACTTAATTGGTGGTAGTATTAATTTCTTAACTATTTAAGAGCAGAGGATATGGTGATGTGATTAGATTATATAAGCTCAAAGGAGATCAATTCTGTAAATCAATTTGACTGTCGTTGTATTTTTTAGCTAACTGAGTTTTTCACAATATTCTAATTCGTAAATTTATTTGAACATATGTAAATTTGACCGGCTAATTTGTAAATTTACGTAGTTACAAATGTTTATATAAATGCTAAATTACTTTCTAACCTGTTGATCCGTCTTTTTCTTCCCGACACAATATTCGGCATTTTGGTGGATTGGATTTCGAAAACATAGGGGTCGCCAGATTCTGCTGCACTGTAAGGAACGCAGGAAATACTCCCACGGCGATGTCTCTGACAGGGCAGTGGTTGGAAGGTCCCTCGGGCAGATGAAGGGGTGAAGAGAAGGCGCTCTCTGTTCGAACTGTTGCTGTGTTGCGTGGTTGACGCTCGTTTTGCACAGCTGTGAAATAAGCAGTTGTTAATAACAGTTGATGGCAAGAAATCTTCATCAGTGGATTTCTATAAACAAGAAAGAGTTCCACAAAATTATCATCATCATGTTTAATATCGCAATTCTCGAATAGAATTCGGTTGATACTTAGTAATTTGTTGTTAGTTTTGACCCACAAAACAGCACATATAGTACCATAAAATTGAATTGTAGCATTACTGACTGTGTCTTACATCTTCAGCAGAAGTAAATAAGAACCATGCAGGTCTGTGGCTCAAAAGATGTGGAAAGTTATTTAGAATGAAACGATATTGATAAAAATAATTTTTCGGTTAATTCTGAATGCCGCACGTTGAATATGTGAAAGTTTAACTTTTCGCGCGCACGCGCACGCACACACACACACACACACACACACACACACACACACACACACACACACACACACACACACACACACACACACACACACACACACACACACACACACACACACACACACACACACACACACACACACACACACACACACACACACACACACACACACACACACACAGATGATTGATAATTATCAGGTGAATGGAATTAATTAAGATTAAAGAACTTTCTCCTATGTATTTCAAATATTCACTGCATGGCGTAAAATCAATAACTAAAGTCTGCCAATTATAAACGGAATGATGCAAGGTTGGTTGGGTTTTCTGGCGCAAGGTCTAAAAAGAACAAGCTGTGCCAATATTTGATTTTAAAAATAGTCTATTTTTATTTATTTATTCCACATTGTAGAAAACCCAAGCAACAAATAAAATCTTAATGAAACACAAAAATCTGTCTATAAAACTAATTTATAATCGAAAATTTAAATTTACAAATATATAAATAGTTATAGAAAATATAAATGTAAAATATAAAATTTTAGTAAATTGACTCACTTCCTGTGACGTCAAAGTCACATGACAAGTACGCTCCACGATTTGTTTACTTTTTCCCAAACCTAATAACACGCTAGATTTCGATTAGATTTTGTACGTGAGTTTAAATATGGACGATAAAAATTTATGTAAATCTAGATATTGTGCAGCATATGGATGCAAAAATGCCAAGTATAAGGCTGATTGCAGAGAAAAATCATTTTTTAGATTTCCCTTAAAGACTCAAAAACTACTAAAAGAATGGCTCATTAAGTTACGACGAGAAGAATTTTCCCCTTCCCCATGGTCAGTTTTATGCTCTGATCATTTTGAAGAGACAGATTTTAAGTATGAAAACTTCACGAATCGGCGTTTATTGAAACAAGATGCTGTTCCAAGCAAATTTGTTTTCTCGAAGCCAAAAAATGAACGGCGTGTGATTCGGCGCCAGCTTCCAGAACAAGGGAATGATGAAAACGAGGATGCCTGTACAACAGAGTAAGTAATTTTGTTTTGCCAGTTTATTCTCTCTATGGAATTAAGTGTTATAAAAATTTGCTATATTAAATTAAACAAATATTATATTTTGAAACTTGATATGAATCTAATGTAATTTGACTTTATTATCAAATATTTTTAAGAAATTTAAGTATGTTTAACATATTTTATGTATATTACCTTAAATGTGAATGAAAAAATTATCATTATCAAAATTAAAATTTATATTAAAAATTGATAAATGCATTACAAATTACTGAAATTAATTTTAATTAATAAAATTGCTTACTGTAATATAATAATAAAATAATCACACAATACATATAATGAATGCACATATCCTACTTATAAATTATTATTCAAAATATAAATCTTGTAAAAGATAAATGAATCCTCACAAGGAAAAAATTAAGAAAATAATAACAATATAAAAAATATTACTTAAGGTTCTCTCTTTGGTGGTTATTTTAGCTTTAAATGAATAAGTAATATAGTTTTTTATGGGCTAAAATTACAATTTTTTTCCCTCAGTGAAGAAGGAAATTGAATTGTTAATTTTCTAGTCTTTAACTCAACGGTTTATTTGTATCACATATTAAGTGTGGATTTGCATTATTTTGAAATCAGTTTTAAAATGTTTTCTGTATTTCATAATTACTGATTGAGAATGAAACACTGAATTAAATTCCTTACATAATTATACAACTATTAATTTGTCTTCTATTTGAATACAATAAAGTTAATTTATTTCTGTAAGCTTGATACCAGACAAATTCCTGCTGTATTATCTTCAAACTATTAATTTTCAATTTAATTATTTTCTAATATATGTCTTGATTCTAAATAACACTTAATTTGACCTTAAGTAATGCTGAACATCAGAAACTTTATCTTGTGCTTGCATCTAAATGAATAAAAAAATTTGTTTAGCTTCTTTTTCAGGCACTAATATGGATAATAGTTCAGATTGTACTTTAAATGTAGGTTAAATTAGTCAAGTGCAAAATATGAAGAAATGAACACATCAAATTTTTCATTATTACTAAAATGAAATGAATTATTTAACTGAGCATTTTTTTTATTCTAAAATTGAAAAAAAGGAAAAACTTTTGTGATTAATTTTTGATTTTTTAATTATACATATAACACTTATATTGAAATTTTTTGTTTTATTTGAGATAAATAACTCTTTTTCAGAAGTTATCCTTTGTCACATTAATTTTTAAAATCAACAAATTATATAAGAAATGTTACTTTTTGTTTCATTCATTTATATGGCTTAGATATCTAACAAAAATTAATGAGAAAAAACTAAGGACTAAGTTACAATCATCAAAACAGATATTGGTGAAAATTGACATGTATTTTGTTCCATGATTCATTGACTTTAAAACTATTTAAATATATGTTAATAATATAATTTCTATTATTTTTAGGACCTCTTTGGGAAATAAAAATGTCTCAACACAAACTAGTAGCTTCAGTGATATCATTGATGAACTTTCCTTGGCACAAAAAGAAGCTTGTGAACTTAAAAATATCTTATCATCAAAAGAATTTAAACCAGAGAACATAAATTCTGATGAACAGATGGTAGCAGTTACTGGTTTCACAAAGCAAATGTTTTTTGCTCTGTTTAAATTTCTTAATATTGAAGGAGATTTGATAAAAGGGAAAACATTACGGGCAATTGATAAATTTTTCTTGTTCCTAATAAAGTTGCGTACAGGAATATCGAATGAATTCTTGTCTTTATTGTTTCATATTTCGGATTCAACTGTTTCAAGATACTTTGTCCACACAGTCGGTATTTTAAATAAAAAATTCAGGATATTAAATATTTGGCCTAGTAAAGACCAAGTAGCAGAGGCCATGCCATCCCATGTTTCCAGAGAAAATAAGAATTGCCGCGTAATCATAGATTGCACAGAATTCAATATACAGAAGCCAAGCAATCCAAGAGAACAGCAAATGACTTTCAGCAGTTACAAAAACAACAATACTTTAAAAGGCATGATTGGTATAATGCCCTCTGGAGCAATTACTTTCATATCAGACTTATATTGTGGAAGTATTTCTGATAAGGAATTATTTCTTCAGAGTGGTATTATGAATAAATTAGAAGCAGGTGACATGGTGATGGCAGATAAGGGCTTTCGAATTGAAAAAGAACTGTCAGAAATAAATTGTGTTTTGAAAACACCCTCGTTTTTAAGAGATAAAATACAGTTTCCTGCTGTAGAGCGGGAAAGCAATACTGTTGTTTCAAATACAAGGGTTCATGTGGAAAGGGCGATTTCCAGAATAAAATACTTTAAGTATTTTGAAGGAGATATACCTTATACGTCACTACATAATATTTCTGAAATTTTTTTCATAACATGTAATTTAGTTAATTTTAGAAAACCTTTAATAAAAATAAACTAGCAATGTCAAGTTTATTTTTATTATAAAGGTTTTCTATAACTGTGTGTGTAGCTTTAAACTTTCCTAAACTGTGATTCTAATAAAAGTTTTAAGATTATGTTATGCTTTCTTGCTGAGTAGTTGCATTTTGCTTTATAAGTTCATATTTTATAACATGCTAATTGTTTTATTTACTAATAAAATGAAATTATGTGTGTATATATCTGTATTTAAAATAGTTGAAGATAATATATTTTTAGTTTTAATATATTTCATATTAAAATTTGTAAGGTTTGATTTTAATGGAAAATTTTTAGTATGAAACTTTTTGTTACTGAAGAAAATATTTGGATATTAATATTTCATTTTGAGGAAATGCAAAAATAATTTATATAAATTTCGTATTTTTAAGGAAACACATTTTAGAATCACATATTGGTAAAAAATATAAAAAAACAAGTCTTTCATTTTTAGCTGTGTAATTTCGAGCTAATAAGTTTTTAAAGAGATTCACATGTTTCAATAAAACCATTAATTGAAAATAATTAAATTCATTGGGCATTAACGAAAAACATCTGAAATAAATGTGAAGTAAGATTTATTGGTGACTAAATATTTATTATTACTAACATTGAATTCATAAAGTTGAAAAATCAAATCAAATACTATTTACAAATGAGTTAATGAATGTCATAAATACACTAGGTGAATAATATAAGAAAATATTTATTGGGATAATGTATAAAGATAAGGAAAATAATAACTTGAAAAAAATTTTTTAATCTTACATCCCAATCTGCCCATTGAATTTCATCAAAATAAACAATTTCTTCATGAAAATAGTCTTTTCCATCCTTCTGTAAATACACAACAAAAAGACATTTGTGTAAGTTTGAACAAGCTAATTGGCACTGGATTTGGGCATAATATTTATGTTGTTTTTTAAGAACTAGTGCACCACTAACAATTTCTAAACAGAAGTTAACTCTAGCAGTGCACAGTTCATTTAGTGTTAAATTTTCTTTGTTGTAAATTGTTTTAATTTCTATCAGCATCACTTCTGTATTTCCAGGTTTACATAGTAAACCATCAGGTGATGCTGCTAAATGAGGAAAAACTGGATTAATTATAACTCCAGTTTTTCGTAAAATATAGTTTGAATATTTTTGTTGTATGTAATTTCTTACATAGCTTTCCTTTTCCAATCCATACCTAACTGCTGGAATAAAGGAAATATCTCTACTTTTATTTTTAAAAATTTGGTAAGCTATTGCAGAATAATCACTCTGTCGACTTATAATTAATTTAATGTCTGTTGCAGTAAGTCTATATTTTCTTATTTCATGCCATTCTTGATTGTTTTGCCCAATTGTTCTTTGTTCTATATCTATGCATTCCTCTAAAGTAAAACTATAATTTTGATGGTAAAATATTATTTCGTTTACATCTAAGTTTGTTTCACCAGTAAAAGGAATGATGGAATTACCAGCATAAACTACAGCTGGTAAAGGAAGCGTTAAATTTTGTTTAATTTCATTACTCTCTCTAAGAGCATCAAACACTGGTAAACTAAAATCTACAAGGCAATTCCATTTAAATTCAGTGTTTGATAAGTGTACGTCTTCACACTTGTTACTGAAAATTGCAGATGCTTTAACAGGAACAGTTTTTATGATTTTGGGCTGATGCCATGTTTGGAGCCTCTCAGTTGGTGCATCATACAATTTCTTTGAAGAATAATCTTCTAATCCTTGCAATAATGCAAACACATGTTTGCAACATGCTGGCATCCCTCCAGCAGCACAAGTGCAAGAAGCAGTTTTTACCTGTAAGAATAAATAAAAAAATGAGTTTTTACCTGTAAGAATTAAATAAAAAAGGTTGACTTAACTTTTCATCGCTTCAGTGAGTTGTTAAAATTGGATATAAAGCATGCTTCAGATTAATAACTAGGGATTTTACATAAGGCTGACCAACTAACTTTGATAAATACATCAACTGGGACATGTTTGGTCACGAAAACAGATATGGGCACTGAAGGTCTTGTCTTTTATTGCGTGGCAATAAGGGAAGGTTGCGTGCCACTAAATTTAGTTTTTATAAAAAATAATGCAGTAGAGCAATATTTAACTTTTAAATTATAAATACTCAAAGACTGATAAAATATTTTGAAATTTAAAATGATTCCTTACTACTAAATTGTGGTACGCACCTAACCCATTTTAATATATAAATAAACACAAATGGATACTTAAACATAGGATAAAAATACTATTATGATGTAATTATAATGCTAGATGCCATTTTACTTGGTACATCTTAAACAGTTATCATGCAACACCTTTTAGATATTTACTTTACTCTTAAATATTTTCTTCAATATTCGAGCATTGCATCTCAAGATTAACAAAATTATCTAAATAACCCAGGTGAAATAAAGGCTCAGACTAACTTGTAAAACATACTAACATTGTGCCAGTAAATTATGTAGACACTAATTACATTTAGCAATTCTTCAAAACATGTATTTTTATTTAACTATGCATTTAAAAGTAAAATCTTATTGAACAATTATATTTTGAAGATTGATTTGATGCAATCTAATTACTGCATAATGCTTACACAATAACTATAATAAAAATAACATTAATTATCTTTCATTAATAATGATAGTCATATTTTTGTTTCAGGATCTCTTGTAATTATTTATGAAAACTAGAAAGAGACATGATACACAGAATTCCTAAAATTAAAGCTCTTAATAATACTTTTTATTCATAACAGAATCAGAAATTCAAACAGAGTTATTTTTTAAGTATTTAGAGAGAGAGTAATATAGTTTTTGCCGAGTCAACTAAAAATTTCAATATTCAATGAAACTCTCAGGCCTATAATCTTTCTAAAAACCTTCCATTTAATTACTGCACATATAAATATGCTTCAATGAAATAATTTCTTATATATTTACAAAAGAATAAAACACTCATACTAATGAATTATCATAATAAAAGACTTTCAAAACTTATTTTTTAGTTTTTATTTGTGGATTAAAAGATTTTATTTGTGGAAGCTACTGTTTATTATTACATAAATGCTAAGATTATATAAAATTTAACTAAAGTTAAGTCTTTATAAGGTTCCTGCTGCAGCTTAGAAAGTTAATTTATAATTTCTAAGCTACTGCATAATATATTCTGCTTACAGTATATTCCTTATTTACATAATTTATATCCTAATATCATCTGATAATGCAATATAAACAACATTAAAAATAATTTTATTTAAGTATAAAATTAATAAAAATTTTAAAATAACTTCAGAAAATAATTAAAGATTAACTTACCTTATCATTCATTGTGATTACAACAGTAGGTTTATAAGTCACTGATTTTTTCATCTCGGCTTTCACCGTCGCCGAGACAGAATAAGCTGCTGCATTGTCTTCATTTATCTCATCAAAAACTATTTTGCTGACAAATTTCTCTTGCCATAACAAATGACCTTTCTTCATTTTTGTCAAAATGCTATTATTTCCACTCATTTGAGAAAACTTTTCAGCATATTCAAATATTGAACAGTTAGTAAAAGAATAAATATTCAAAGCTCTATTTAATATGGAATTTGACATTGTATATATTTAAAGAATTGTTAGAAATCTATATATTTGTTTATATAATCAGTTTGCGAGTTGATAAAATAAATGTGGAAAATAATAAACGTCAGTAGCTGTAAATTTTAATGCAATTGCATAGCAATACATGTGTAAACAATCTAAGCTTGGTACTTGTCACGTGACAAGTTATTGCAGCGCCGTCTAGCGATGAATTGAGTCCATTGGAGAAAGCTTCTTTTTTTTTAAAAAAAAAGTAAAACCCATTTTCTGTTTGTTGGTTCTCCTAATAAATCAAATAATGTTAAGAGATTAGTTTTAAAAATTTGTAAATGTTGTTTGTTAATATCAGGATTTGAAATTAAAATATGATAAACTGTGTATGGTTCATCACACGTTTAACACCATGGATTTAATCTGCTTAAGAAAAAATGTCTATGTGTGAAACGTGTGTGTCTAATACGAAGGCGAATAAATCTCACATAAGCACATCGTACCGATAAAACTGTTAATGAGAAGACGTATGGAAATATGGGCAAGCAATTTATTAGCGACCTGCATATTCAATGACTCCTGCCAAAGATTTTGAATAAACTTTTTACACACCTTCTCTCATCTAATAAAAGCATGGATGGAAGGCAAGACACAGATTTAGGAGCTGCATCAGTCATTGAGACCTACGTGACTTATTTTCTGTTGGATAATGCAAGGAAAGTGATGAATAAAGTGATTCATATAGATTAAAAAATACATAAATTAGTTATTTGCAATTCTTTACCACATCCTATTATTTAAGATTGTTCTGCTCATCTGAGCCACTCACTAACAACTGATTCAATAAATTTAAGACGGTTCATTTATGCAGTCAAACACTTTCGAGATAAAAGTATGAGAAAAACAAAATTTAACGTATTTTTCTGTATATAATCCGCGGATTATATCTTAACCCCTAACTGTGACATATATTTCAGAAAAATAGACCAAAAATGGAAAAATATTTTAACTGTTTAATTTTCTTCTTTATATTATTTTAAGAGCTAGAAGATGCTCTTTTCTTACAAAAATAAAGTTTTAAATACAATAAATACTATATTTATAATTTTTACATACACATAAAACATTGATTACACATGCATGTTATTAATATTGAACAAATTAAACGAAATTTCGAAGCTAAATATAACTAGTATAAACTAGTATAATATAAAAACACAACAATATGATTTTCAATACATAAATTTTACAAATCTTTTACAGTATGGTATATCCCAAAACAATGTACTGCTCAAAAGCCTATATATTGCATTTTTTACAATAAACTCTTGTCTCATGCCTTATTCTCTTCCCTTGTTCATCGGTTTTACGACAGCAACCAAAAACCTAAAATTCTCCACTAGGCAGTGGTTTATGAAACACTTTTCATAAAACACTGCCTGGAGAATTTTCCCTATTGATGGGATGTGTTCTGGAAAGTGTCGACCTGTGAGGCGCAGTAGGCTTACACTAGGACGCCCTGGTCCTGGTAGTTGAACATTGGGTTTATTTAGTTCAACAATTGATATTCTGAAGTTCATATTTTTTGCACCTCCTGCTGAAATATGCAAAATAAAGGAGTTATTTTTATAACGCCTGGTGTAGGAGATGGAAAAATATTTTCTAGTAATATATTTTACCTCCTTTTCTAGCAACCGGGAAGTCTGTAAGATGTTGATCGACTTTAACATCACCTCCCATAGTGTTGTTGTAGTCATGGACTACCTTCAGAACCAAAATTGAATTGGTAAAAAAACTAGGACCACTTGTGTCACTTATTAGGAAAATAGGGAATTAAGTATCCTAAAGTAGAAACGAACTCAGCTCGGACTTCACAAAATAGAAACGTTAATTTTTCTTCTGCCCGAACTCAGTTCGAGCATCACAAATACTGAACGCAGTAATTGCCCGTTCTGAATTCGGAAGACACTGGCAAGGGATTAAAAATGTTCTGAATTTCGTTGTGCGTATTATACACCGCCAGCGGATAATCTAATAAAAAAATATTTTTCACCAGAAAAGTTTACTATAAAGCTTTGAAAGAAATGTTGTTTATGTTTCATAAAATAAATAACAGATGACGCTACGACTCGGTTGACTTATTTAACTATAATCAGCATTGTCCAATTACGTTCAAGAACGAATTCAGTTCCTCTGAACAATATTAAAATTTCAATTCATTACGTCATTTCGCATTTCATCTTGACCTGAACTTTTTCGCTCTGAAAGCATTCAAATTCGTTTATTGTCATAGTGAAGTGGAAATTAAGTTACTGAGCAAATTTTAAGCTGAAAGCTTTAGGGAAGCCAAATGATAAAAACGTATTCCATGCGCAGTTAGAAAATAATCCATTTCTTTCATTTAACTATTAACCAAACAAATATAGTTTATTTTTAAAATATATATAACCTCATTTTAAAAGTTATTAAAATCTAAAAATCGATAAGATTTACTAGAATCTCTTCGGATCTTGATCGATATCATGCTCTCATCTCAGTTAATCGCAATTTTCGTTCAGGTGGATTCAAACTTTATCACTGTAAATATTTTTTCTGTTTTTTTCCCCAACGACGGGCACCTGAGGGTTGAAGCCTATGCCACAACAAGGCCACAAACTGCTACTCATTTGTCGTTACCCAGCGGACACCTGTGAACCAAGTCACGGAGGTGAGTAGCGTTACCCGCGTCATAGCACCACAAACCCGTTTATAGGGTGGGCCATAATCATACATATCACGGAAGAAAGGATAGGGAAACACGGAGATAACAGAGAAATAAAGTAACATCCATGCCCGAACCGGGGTTCGAACCCAGGACCCACAGCTCAGGAGTCAGGAGCGCTAACCACTCAACTATCGGTCGACATATTTTTTCTGTAGAATTTATTATATTTTTAATCACAATGTGTATTTTTTAATTTATTTGACACCAAATTACCTGCAGTATAAATTTTCGACTATTCGTCGAAAAATTTCCGAGAACTATACGCCACTGCGGATTACGCGACGCTTTTTTTTCCTTTGTTCGAAAAACGGGGCTTGCGGATAATACGCCGCTGCGGATTATATACAGGAAAATATTGTACTTAAGTTTTATTACGGAAAAATTGATAAAAAGTTTGTACCACAACTCTTACATACCGTCTTTGTTCATTCCGCATTCGAGACATTTCTTCAATCTGCACGCTTGGCATTGATTCCTGTGCGTCTTGTCCACCAGACAGTCACCCCCGGATGCTTGACACCTGTAGATGAGCTTCCTGCGGACACTCCTCTTAAAGAAACCACTGCAGCCGTTGCAGGCGAGCACACCGTAGTGTTTGCCGCTGGACACGTCCCCGCATACAACGCAGCGCATCCCAGATTTCGCAGAGCACGAAGAGTTGCATTTCTGCGTTCGGGTGTTGGTCGAATAAGTCTCGGGCTCTCGATTGCCGAAACTGAAGTATGAAGGAAAAACAACTAAAAGGGAGGAAAAAATTATGTAATACACATACACATAAGTATATATTATTTTAAAATGAGATGGTGGGTTTTCAATGTTTCTAAACTAGTAATAATTGTGTTTACTAAAGGTCAAGGGATTTTGTGAGTCGACAATAAAGCTTGAACTATATTTCCCTTGGGATTGAAAAAATTTTTTTTAAATAACGGCGGTCTTTTTGGGTGACTAACCCTTCCCCAGAACAAAGCCAGAAACTGATACTCATCTGTCATTTCCCAGCGGGCACCTGTGAACCAAGTCACGGAGGCGAGTAGCATTACCCATGCCATATCACCACAAACACGTTTCTGGGGGCCACATTCATTCATCATCACAGAAGAAAGGACAGAAAAACACAGAAAGAAAGTAACATTCATGCCCTAATCGGGATTCTAACCCTTGACCTACAGCTCAGGAGTCAGGAACGCACAGCTCACGTGCCATTGACTAGATTAATAAATAGAAACAATGCTGTGTTTCAGTAGTTTAAGCTTTTTTAATGATGCTATGTGAACTTGAAAATATCATTAGTGTTCACAATAAGCATAATATTTAATATTATCTCTCATCCAATATAACTTTTGTTTGTTTGTCGCTCAACGGTCCTTTTTTGCACTCGAGGGCTAATTAGACCGGTACCTACGGTTCAAAGTGGATTCCGAACCACTACAAACATCCAATCCAAGGTTGGATTCGAACCCACGAACTGTTGACTGAAGGCAAGAGCGCTAACCATTCAGCTGCCAGTTCAGCTCATACAAAATAATTTACTATAATCTCATTTTGCTTTATTACACCCAATGAAAATATAATAATGATAATTTTAGGCTTAAGATACTAAAAATTCTAATGCAAAATAAGTGGTTAGAAGTAAGAGATTTTAAATTTAGATTTGTTTCAATGTTTGTTTAATTATTTTTCATGATTAATTTCTTTAATTTTCATAAAATCTTCTAATGATGTTTTTTAATAATTTTCATATTAAACAATGATGGATAGTGCAGTGCACGCTTTACTGCATTATTTATTTTGGCATATTTTAATTTGATAATGGAAGCTTCATTGCATCTCTAATTGCAGAAATTTTATTTCACATTTACAAGTTTTAAATTCATTCACTGTCGTGTGCCAGCTAGGCTGGCAACATGGGAGTGCGCTGCTCCCCTTTTCCAACTGAACCATATTTTGGTGTGGAGTCAGACTTCCTTAGTACACACATGCTATAGGTACCCGTTTATAGGGTAGGCAACCATTCACACCTCATTCATACAAGGAAAGAACAAAGACAGGATAGACAGAGAGAGAAAGTACATCCATGCCCGAACCGGGATTTGAACCTAGGACCTCCTTATACGTAGTCAGGCACGCTGACCACTAGACAAGTTGGGCGGCACAAGTTTTAAATATTTAAGATTTATGGTTGCAACACTCTGAAAATATCTAACATATCAGAAAATGTTACATCAATTGCGTAACCATTCTATGAGTCCAGACAAAACTTTGATGTTTCAATATTTTAATTAATATTATTCAAAAACTTAACTACTATACTATCATTTGTGATATTTAGGACTTTGAGCTGCTTTATTTTCAGATTTATAGACTTTATTTTTTAAAGTTGGATTTTTTTGTGTGACTAACACGGACGTGAAATATTTTATGAATGGAATTATATAATTCAAATTGTCTGATATTCATATAAAAATTACTGAGTTTGAGAATGACAAAATTTTTATTATTTTCAATTGCACGCGAAAGGAAATTAATCCAAGAGCAATTGAGCAATAAATATCTTAATTCATTCATGGTTTTAATGGAGAGCAATTCAAAAATGACGATATAAATGAAATTATTTTTTATTATTTGACATCCAAAAGCTCTTATTCAAATTTATTTTCTTGATTATTACTACGGCTTGCAGACATATTATTTGTATCATTGACAAATTAAATATCGATTGTACTAAGAAATTAAGTCTAACTCCTTTTGATTTTCAAGTACACAATCTAAAAATATCTAAACTTTTAACTTAAAACTTTATAACTATACACATTTTTATATTAGTATTTACCATTATTATTCAGGAAAATGTGAATATTTGTTAATTAATGCTCACAGACTTCGTTGAAAGAAATTGCATTCTACGCAGAACAGTTCTAAAAATTCAGTATATTATTACACATATTATATGAAACAGTACTTTTTGCTGGCGGCTGTACTAATACTGCAGATTATCTAAAAATAATCTGGTGGGAAAGGTATTTTTGATTGTACAATACTTGTTCTGTCCAAAGACTAAAAACATCTATTCTAAAACATTTTCGCAGAGCTAAGTGTCACTTCGGTAGTGTAATGTGTAACTAAAAAGTCAATGTACTTACTTGGTTGTGAATGGGCATTATGAGACCTATATCTGAATATAAATACCTTTTTAAGTATTCTACAGTATATCACCTACAGCAAATGTTAATTGTTCAATAGGATATCATTCATGCATATGTAATCTTAACTATTTGCGTGTTGACAATGCAGTCCTTTGGTATTGCGAAAAATGCAATGTTAGATTAAAGGACACAGTTAAAGCATGAGGGAGTTACTAGTACTTATTGAAAATCTCTCTGTCCCAGCTATTTGCTCTTTTTTATACTCTTCTACTGAAACTTAATTATATTGCTTGCATATCTGTGTTATAAACTACTTATATCGTCTGCTATGACCATCATCAAGATAATTAATTTGTATTTTTTACCAAGGTTACTTGGAGTGTTAGGATAATCTATTTTCACAATTGTATTGCAATATATTAACCTCATGTCATCTCCCATAGTGAAAATTTTGTAAATGTTTTGTTGTTGATGTTATATTTCTGTCAAATTCTTAATTTCAAATATTAGAGACCTATTGAAATTCAACTTTGTTATCAAATTTCGTGACAATTCTGTCACACCAGATGTATTACGTGATGGAGCTATACCTGATAACCTAAAGTACAGACCAGGTGTTCCATTGCGTATGTCTATGTCTATGTAGTTAGAAACAAGACGTGTCCATGTTAATATGAGACCTCCAAAGTCCTTCTGCTGGTGTGGCGTGGATATGGAGAGGAGGGTGCCAGCTTAGGTGTGACCTCGTCACCTGACCGTGGTTCAAAATTCCGAGGCTTGCCTGCACCACTATGTATGTATGTAGTTAGAAACAGGCATCGTGTACGAAAAAATTTAACAAGAGAATTGCACACTTCTTCAATTGGTTACCAATATTGTACAATAAGAGTCATCTCAATAATAGAGTGATGAAATCTAGTGCCATTAAATATAGCTGATGATTTTAGATTTCATTGGTTGTTAACACGTAAATCCTTGTATTATAATAAACTGTAGTTCGTGTCTTCTATATTGAAGGAGCAAATTACAATTATCAGCCATTTTGATGTATCATTTCAAAATCTCAAAATTAGATCTTAATTGTAAGAGCTTAAATGATGGCTGGAAATGTAAAAATAATTAATCCATGAAATTGTAAATGCTTCCTTGAAATATATCGATTAAACTGTAAATTTTATTTTGGAAAATGAATAAAAAAATGCTCCATTTAATAAATTCCCTTTCATATTTTTAATAAGTTTAGAAAATATTTCAGAAAAGAATTTTTCCTAATGTTTTCCAAACAGAAGACTTTAAAATTTTCTTAAATTAAGACTTTCCTAATCATTTCGAATTTTAATGAATTCTATTTTGTTAATATTTTCATGCAGGAACATGAGCTTATATAAACTTTCATAAAAATGAATCGTTATCATTCTATGAAATGTTCAATATATTTCTTTTTTTTCCACATTAACTGTTTTTAATAATTCACATCCTTAATTTTAACATTATTTCAAACATGAAAAAATAATAAAAATAAATAAGTTTTATTTGTAAATATTCAATTCGTATAATCTCAATATTATATTGTGAATAATTTATAATGTTTAATTATTTTTACGTTAAATTCATTATTGTTAAAAAATAACATGGTCAAATATCTCACCTTTATTGCACGATATGCTTTCTTTTGTAGAATCGTCCATCGTTGGTAATACAAGAAATTGAAGTTTCAAGTTCAATCTTTCAAAAGACCAAAACTGGAAAACTCCGAATTTCGCTCCATCGGATGTTGCATCATTGCGACATCAGCTCCTCCCCCAATAGCTTTGATGTGCGATATTTGATAGGATTTCCAGTGCGTCAATCATGCTTTCTTCCTTCTGATTGGTCACTTTCTAAATACCATGGAATTATTTCAAAAATAGGTATACGCACATAGAATTTCAAAAGAATCACGAATTTCTCAATAGAAAAAAAATGTACATTTCAATGTTTGGACTAAATATTAAAAATTAAACTCCTGTTTTATCTTTAGAAAACAGACAATTTACACAGCAAATTGTCTATTTTATATTAATTAAAATTTAGTTATTTGAATCATCATACTTTTTTTACTCTAATTTTGTTTTTTTATTGAGCAACATTTTTTGTCTAGTATATTTTAATAAAGTTTGAAGGCTTGTAAAATTATATAAATATTCTCTTTCCATATATTTCCCTCGGTAACTGTATAAAAAGGGAAATTTAAAATGCAATGTTTTTCATGACGACTTGTTTTCCATAAATGAGCTCGCTCATTTTCACTTTGTTGTACTAAATATGCGGAATTCGCTGCGTTCATTATCACAAACATCCGAGGTATACGAAAATTGTCATAAAATTTAATTTATATTACAATATTAAACGCGAGAGCTTATTTAGATGTAAAAAACAATGAATGCAAATATAATTAAACGCGTGTGTTATTATTATAACTATGCATACACACACAGGCACATATTAATCTTGAGGAAAATGGAATCTATATATAGTAATATTCAAAGAATGACTCGTTTAGTTAATGGCTATAAAAGCTTTCGGCATTTTGAATTTAACTCCTCGTGAATTTGATCCCCATATTTATAGTGTTTTGGAGCTCAGTTTTTACCTGAAATTCCGCTTAAATTAGTCCTTATATGTAAAATGAAGTTGAAGCTCTACAAATAAACTAAACCAAATAAATTCCTGGAAAATTGAATTAGCAGGCTGGATAGAATTTATGGATGAGAATGTTTAAAGACTTAAAATGGGGGAGGGGTAGTATGACAAACGTGTGAAATCAAAATAAATACTTAAACAATAATATCAGATTTAAATATTCAAGTGATTGTTTAAAGCCCTAAAATGTGTGAAATGATATGTTTTTCAGACTTTACATTAAAAATCCATCACAAGAAAATAAGTCCCAACTCCAAATAGAAAACATTGCATATAAATGTATTATTTTTTTTAACTGCAGTGTGTTTTCACTTCTTTCAAATGCTTTCTTTCGTAATAAAATATCAATAAAGAGATGTAAGGAAATGAAGATTATTTAATTATACTTGTATCATATTACTTGCTTGTGATTTAAGAAATTCATGGTAAATGAAATAAAATTAATGGGAAAAAATTTATTTATACATTTACAATTGAGTAAATAACTGCCATCGGGTAATAAAATGTGTGAACTCATACCTTCTATTTTTCTAAGTAAAGTTACATGATCTTTTCTAGTTTCTTTACTCATGAATATTGGTGGGACACTAATGGAACAT